>PVJL010009464.1:0-57012 GCA_004026885.1 Lyroderma lyra
TGCGTGCGTGTGTGTGCGTGTGTGCGTGCGTGCGTGTGTGTGTGTGTGTAATGCAACTGTCTCTAGGCATGGTCAGGTACAAAGGTCCATGATTTAAGTCTCAGTACTAAATAAACATGTGAGGTTACATGATTATTTTATTGAGCTTTTTTATTTTATGACCCACTAATGGCTCATGGATCGGTTATGTTGATGAGCACTGGAAACCTACAGCTTCAGTGAGGTTTTTTTTTTTCAATTTATTCATTTATTGTTTTTATTTTAAAGTTCCAAGAAAAAGATGTCTGCTTCCCGGTCTTATTTTTTATTTAACAATAAGCTATAGAAATACAATTTTTATTATGGAGAAGGAACTAAAGATACATGCTAAGTGTACACGAGTGACAATTTGTATGTGACCTCCTAACTTATTTTCAGAGTCTACTGCAAACTGCTGCACTTCTGAGTTGGAGTGTGTGTCTCACTACCAACATCAGGCTGATGCCGCCTTCCACACTCATTAGGGCGAACTCACCGGCAACATGAACGTGGCTACGTGTTTTAGCACCTGTGAGGCTGAAACTTAATGAAGCACCATCCTGAAAATTGATTTTTGCATGTACTGCAATTTGTTCATGTTTATTTTATTGAGAATCCGGAAAAGTAGGGACTCTTTTTTTGTGCAACTTTCCTTGGAAACCTGTGGGTGCCTTGCTCCCCAAGGGCAGGACCGACCAGGATGGGGCTGTGCCCTTAGCTTAGTCTTCCCAAAGGTGCCAACCAGATGTGTTTCTTTTCATAAATAAGGGGTTGGTGTGAAGTCAGAAGGGGCTGCCCTTCCACAGCAAGAAATATTAGGGGTGAGTAGAAAGGGTCCCCCCACAAAGTATTTCTAAGAGTACATTTAGTTGGAAAACTAAGCATAAAAGTTTTATTTAATGTAGTGATTGATAATTTGACTTATGTATTGCAAAATAAAAATTAAAGATTTATCATTTAGCTTTAGAATTTATTAGACCCTCCTCAATTTCCTTGTTTTATCAACATCTTGTCAGTTTTACTGATAGCACCTTGACTGGAGTTGGTAAGGTGATACAGAAGCATGTAGCTTCAAGTTTAGCTTCAAGTATCTTAAATATTTTGTTTGAATTTTTACATTATCCTAAAATGAAAACAGGATAAACCATTTGACTTGATGCATGCATGAGTTTCCTGAAGTCAAAACCTACCATTAAAGTTTGAAAGGAATCTTAGGTTCATTTTTTTTAACCATGGATTTTAGTGCTAAAATCTTTATTAAAATGTCACACCATGGAGAAAGACATACGATTGTCTGTTGGATCCTGTATGTTTAAAATCAAATCCTTCAAGTCTCTGTATTTGTACAGATGTGGAAGAACAGTTCTTTGCTAGGTGACCAAATCTGGAAACACACATTCAGGGAGTAGAAAGGCAATAGATGGTCCAGCAGGAGAGAAACACCTATTTTCTGAGTATGTAAATACTCTGAATAGAAACTATGGCCAAGTGAAATGAGACCAAAATCCAGTGTTTATTATTCTACTAGACCTTGCATTTCTTTGAATCACCCTGTGCACCATCATAAAAATTATTGAAACAAGTTACCATGATTCATGAGCTGACTTACATATTTTTTTTTTTTTTTTGAAATTCAAATGATTCTGGGACAGAAGGATGAAAAGGATGAAAACCTCTTAGGGATGTGGGAGATTTTGTGATCCTTACCCAGGGTTTCTAAAGTGAAACTTGTCGTGCTGCGGGTTCCAAAATCCAAGTCTTGTCCAGTTGATTTTTTAAACCAATATTTTTCTTAGAGTGAAGATAGTAAAATTTATAGCAAAGTAAAAGCTGGGTGTTGATTTCAGAACACAGGAGCTATTTATTATTAGTCCACTCTGCAGATGAGAGAAAGTGACTTGATCGGAGTCCCCAAATGGGCTGTGGCGACCTGACAATGCGTTTGTGTCAGATGAATTTAGGTTAGAATCTTGGTCTTGTCCGTAGCGCACGTCCCTGCTCGCGTTAGTGTGCCTTCTCAAGCCTCCGTTTTCCCATCTCTGAAACCAGGGGCAGTAACACGTCACCACGGAGGAGGTGCTTAGCACTGATGAGAAAAGGGCCCGGGAAATGCCTGGGACGGAATTGGCACTCGGGATGTGTTAAGCACAGTCGTCTCCTTTCACGCGGAAATCTCTGCCTCCTCCCTGAGCCGGTTATTAAACTTGGGGTGGTGATCCATGGCGAGGTGTAGAAATGCAGTCACCGTGTCGTAGGTACCCCCGAAACTCACCTGACACGTATGCCAGCTGCACGTTAGGGTAAAGCAAGTGATTGTTTCACCCAAAGGACTAGAGGGGATTGCCTTTGCACACTCCGCAGACACAGGGAGCGTCTGGATTTTCTTCTCCCTTTGAGAAAAGATTGTGTCTGAATCCTTCATTTGCGTATAGTTTCAGACTAGTAATAACAACTCACACTTACGGAGTGTTTTACAGACGCTAGTCTCCAAGTGAGCAGCCTGCCTGTATTAACACAGTCACCCCTCAGGGCTGTGTTTTTAAATGTAGGGAAATTGGAGCAAAAAGAATTTAGGTCCTTGCCCTGGAGTCCGTAACTAGTAAGTGATGGAGCCAGGATTTGGACTTGGGGAGTTGGATCGTAGAGCTACACACATCCTTCCAGCACGGTCACTCGTCGGAGAGAAACTCAGCCCAAGGGGGTGCCAGGCCGCGTCGCTCAGGGGGCTCCACCACTGGCTCTGAATGGTTTTGCTCTGTGCCTGTGAGTGCTTTGTATGAAGAAAGAGGCTGGCGATGCCTACTTATTTCTCGAATGAACATTTTGCTTCTTAGGGACTGGGTAACAAGAGGGAATGTGACAAGCGTCCTAAATTTGTTTAACTGCTGTGGATGTGAGGGAACATTTTACAATAAGAGGAAAGAAAACTGAAAATAATATTCTTTTCAATTCCTCAGTTTTAGATTTCTGAGTGTTTAGCTCAGAGTTTTGTTGTTGGAAAAATCCTGTGCGATTTAAAAACAAAGTCCTTGTAATTCTTATCGAATGCACGCGTAATTGCTTAATAGGTAACGTTTTGCTTATTTTCGTGATCTCTAAGGACACTCTTTGTTGATTACTAAATAATAAAAATACTATCAAGGATTAATGATAGCACAAAGCTTTGATAAGTTAACTGAAAAGTATCTAATATGTGCAGGGCAATTGCATCTAAATTTTGGGGAAATGATCTTCGCTTTTTTGAGCAGGACGCGTTTTGATAATAGAACGTCGTATACTGATGCTGCAAGTGTCAAAGCCTATAGCATGACTGCACTTGGATAAGCAGCTATGGGCCTTCTGATGTTCAGTTTTACAGTAACAGATAATTTTCACCAGTAAAGCCAAGTGTGAATGATAAAGCTAACATTTAAAATACCACAAAATTGAGCCACTATTATTAATTTCTTCATATTGAAGCTTGGTACCTGAGTTATGTTACCGTATTTCTCCGGAACCTTGCCGGAAAACACAGATGGAGTAATGACCTTGAGTCAGTCAGTTCATTGGTCTGAGGCTCACCTGCTCATCAGAGAATGGAATTAGGTCATTGGTTTTCAAACCGTGCTCCACCAGATCTACAAACAGGGAGTGCTTTCATCTCCTGCACAGTTCTGACTTTACATTGACCTTCTGGGAGCATGCTTGAAATTTGTTTAGAAAATGCTTCCACAACGTAAAGAACTGAAACACCCTGAGGGGGGTGACATCTGGCATTCCTTCCTCCTTTGACATTTCTTCTTTCCCAATTCCCATGCTGGAATCCAACACACAAATGACGGCTGCCCTACCTGCATGCTTTCCATGGCATAATCCTCTGCCCGTTTCTACCAGTTACAATTTTACTTGTTTTTTTCAAGGTCCTATTCTGTGGCCATCTTTGCGACCAAGGAAACCAGGAAAAAACTCTGCTTCCTTGGAATTTCAGTAACCGAATGATGGTGTTGTTTACAAGGCACTTACCCCGGTCTTCATTCTGTTGTGGTTGTAGGTGTGTGAAGAGTGCCATCTCTAACTTCTACAGGGCTGGCGAGATGGGGGACTGACCAGGAGATAGTGGTGGGACCATAGGCCATTCCCTGGAGAACACACGTTCCATCAATAAGGGGCATAGCCTTGCGGGGTTCCTGGAGACTGTCCACAAGGAAATTTACAATTGCTATTACCAAATCCTATTTCAATAAAAATTGGAAGACCCAGTTTCTTTGTGTATGTGTGAAATTTTTAACTTTTGGAGACATTCAAAAAATAAAATAAAATAAAATAAAAAGCAAAGAATGCCAGAACAGCAACGAAATGTATGGTGGCCACTCGTGACACCTGTGAACCACTAACATGAGCACAGTCTCTTTATGTGCACTTCTGTTCAGCAAAATTTAGCAGATCTTACTGGAATTGTTCGGGCAACCTTCTTATGTAAGCTTGAATAAAATCATGATATTGATCAAGCCAGTGCTAACTTCACTGTCAAGAGCAATGTGACAATGTCCTCAGGATGCTCACAGTGTAAATGGTTCGTCTTCAAAGGGAAAATCTTTTGCTTTTAACCTTTGCAGCATAATATAAACGTCTTTCTGGACAAATAGGAGATTAAGGACCATTTCACGGTAGTTATGTAAGAGGCAGACGGATTAGCCAGGTGCCTAGAAGAAACCAAAAGTCTCACCAGGAAATTTGGGAGGGTTTTAAGGTGACCTTCTCGTGCTGATCTTGGAAGAGATCAGTTTGTATTAGAACCTGATTTACTTCTAATTGCTGTTCTGAGTTCTTTTAATGCTCGCTAAATCATACCAGAATATACTAGAACACTGACAAGTGTATATTCTTTTAAAAATTGCTTTGCCAGTGATCACACTACCTTATTACTGTCTTACACGTTTGATTTTTAAACTATACAAACAAAATTTGAAACACCCTTATTTTAATTCTTTGTATAACAGACTAGTGTTTCTAATAGATTGAGAACATCATGTTTTTTATTGTTTGCTGTTTGAAGTAACTCCCAATTAACTTTTCATGTTCTAGTTAACATTTTAATCTAATCCCTTATTCTGCTTTTGACTACATAACAGAGTATTCAGTAGTGACTTGGGTGTTCAGAAGTGACAGTTGAATACTTCTGAAATCAGTGACATGTGAGCTGAACTCACATAGGCATCCTAAAATACAGTTTGAAATGATACGTTCGTAATAAAAGGACAGCTTTGCAATTCTGAGGAACTCAACTGTTTATCGTATTACATTTTACTAAAAATAAATATAAAATTGACTGTGTTTCTAGAAACTGTTGATTTAAAATACTTATTCATTAGTTGCCAATAGAAATGTGTTTCAGATTTTCCTGATTTTTATCTGAATAAGTCGGTTCAGAAGTTCACTTTGTCTTTCCCACAGCAGTGTGATTGTGTGAGTAGTTCTGATGGCTCAGAGCGCGGTGTCCTGCTCAGCACCTTTTCTTGTCACCAGCCCTGTTGGCAGAGCAAGCAGATGCTCTCCTAGGAAAGCACCGTGCACCTGGCTGCCTCCTCCCCACGTGGGCCCTGCCGTGTGGCCTGCCTGGCCTCGGCCTTTGTTACACTGCTCCCTGCTGCTCACCAGGTGGCCTCGCAGTTGGAATTGCTCAGGTTCCTCATCTCTTCCTCTCCCTAAAAGTGTGCAGTCTGTACAACTTTTCACTGATGTTCAATGTTATTGATCTGAAAGTGGGCTTATTCAATGATAGGCCTGCTCTCTTTAAAACTAAGGAGAATGATAGTATTTAAATGGAAAATAGGTCATATTTTTAAAACTAAGTATATACCAGATATTTTTCTTAAAAATTTATCATACAATATCTGTTCTAGGATTATACAGACTAATCATAAGATATTAATAAGTATTATTAGTTATAGTTGCTCAGAACTATTACCCCTGTGTTAATATAGTTGGTCAATAATCATTAACATCACCGATGAATAACTAACCTCTTAGTACAATTTTCTATGCAAAGGTCACTTTCATATGAAATAGCTCATTGGATGGTCACAACTGTATTATTTGTGTTGTTATTACAGATATTACTAAAGATTCGAAAACAAACTTAAGAGAGACTCAAGGAAGCCAATTGGATGGCTGCTTTTCAGAATGTCAACTTTTACTCTTTGAATGAGAGGAAATTGTGGAAAATTAACAATATTTTTTTCCTTTGACCCAATATGCCATTAAATGCAAGTAATCTCAAGTACATGGAAGTTCATCTCAGCATTTCTTAAAGCAGAGATTGTTAGAAACATCTCGTTGGATGATGAAATGGGAGAGTAGTTAAGTATGCTATGCTCGTGCATCTTCACGTTGAGCATTAAGCAGCCATGACAAATCAGGTTTGTTAATAACATGGGAAGATGCTCACAGGTTAATGACAAGGGCAACGAGCAGGACATGCAGGCACACAGGGAGTGTGATTGCAATTATGGAAGCAGACCCCTGCGTGTGGAGCCTCCGAGGCACAAGCTTTTACCCAGGTCAGGGCTCTCTTGGGGCTTCTCTTGGGCCACCTCCTTGCCTGGCTCCCCTTCCCTCAGGTTCTGGATTAAATGTTACTTCCTCACGAAAGCACTTCAGACCAGCTATGTCCCCCAGTTGCATGGTCTCCTAACACTCTAATTTTGCTTCATCATGCTTATAAGGATTAGAATGCACCCTCTCACGGTGTCTTTGGAATGTCTGTCTTCCTCAGTGGATTATAAGTTTCATTTGAGCAGTAACTGTGTCAACCTTGTTTGCTCTATGCCTGACCCAGAGCCCGGAACATCGAATACGTTTGTTGAAGAATTCAGTGAATGAATGAATGAATGAATGAAAGGATGGCACTGTGCTGAGAATTTTTCATGTAATCTCATTGAGACCCCACGAAAGACTTAGGAAGGTAGGGAGCATTTTTTATATATAATAAATAAACTGAATCCAAGAGAGACAGAATTGTCCCAAGTTCTATGGCGAGTAAGTGGACAGAGTCTGAAGTGGAGAGAGAAACTCGTTCTTACGTGGACATTTTCGGTCTTTATCCCAGCAGTGCAGGGCTTTTCAGTTTCAGGACAAACGTCCTCACACACCTCAAGCTCACAAGTGGTTCATCTACTGTCAGGTCTGAACAATCACTGGACTTTCTAATAATAGACTTGTTATTGCTGGAAGGACCTACAGCTAAATTGAACCCATCTTCTCATTTTGAAGAGCAAAGTCACATAGCAATGGACTTGGAGAGCCGACTTTGTGAAACCTCCCTCCTTGGCTGGAGATGCAGTGATTTTTCTGCTGCACTTGTCTCTGAACCTGCCGATTGCGCTATGCTTAGAGCGCTCTTAATTTTATAACCTTCTGGTTTAATCAGATAAGTCCTTACACCTAATTATTTAGTGCTAAAGCTATGTTTGAGTTTTACAAGCCACACTGAAACATTTTTGCTAGATCTTTACCAATGAAAAGAATCCTCTTTGCTGTTCCAAAGATCAAGTCACCATTTCATCTGATGACTTATGAACAGGAATGATTACCAATAAATTCATTTAATCAGATCCCTCCACATTGGGAATGATAGCCCAATAGTACAGGTTTGTCGTGGCCACTTCTCTTTTTCACTTGTTCTTCTGGATGGGACTTACTGTGACACTAGAGTTTCCTTAAGTATAACCTATTCCAAAGCCACACTGTTATTACAGGTTACTGTATCCTCGGGCTCTCTAGTATTCCTTTCGGGCTGTTGGTCTTTCAACACGCAGGGGATTAAAGGAAATCATTTAATCCGTGCTGCTTATCACTCAGTAGTATACTTCTGGAACTCGTGGCCGCAGACGCTCCCGTGAAAGCAGCCCGTCTGAGGTACTGACACTAGAAAAAGCTGACAGCTTACTCCCTGTATTGATCCCACTCCTCCCTGCGTATATAGACTCGGATCCTCACCACAGCCGTGTAAGAGGTGACCACTGAGGTTTCTGAATTGCTTGGTAAATTATCTATTGCTTGGACACCTTGTAAAGACCTTGTGATTTCTAAGGTCTCACACATAGTGGGAAGCCCCAGCGTGCACACTGACCATCCCCTTTCTTATGGTACTCCTATTCCGCCTATTTTGTTTTGCAGATACGATCTGTTCTACCCATATAGGATGACGCCCTGGGCCATTCTTAATTCTGATATATTGCCTAAAAAATATCAGAAATGCTTACATCCATGTAAGCAATTTGGAGCCCAGCACATTTTCAAACTAAAACGTTTAAAGTGTTTGAAGGAGGAAACCGTTTCTATTAATAAAAAATATTGATCAGAGCAGATGTACGTATTTAATTCCCTTGCTCTGACATAGCAGAATTACTGTTCTAAAAAAATTGGAAATGCTTTCTTTTCTGCATTATTCTCTTGTAGCTTTTCTCTTATTTTTGTAAACTGTACTTTCTTTATGTTTATAACTTAGATAATAAAAGGGCACTTTGTGTCCAGTCAACAGGGCACAGTGAATATTGTGACTGCCTACTTTTAACTGACTGCACACATATAAAAATACTCAACAGAAAGAGGTCTCTGCTTAATGATCTGAATTTCTCCCTCCACGTCCCTGGCTTCCTACACAGAGAGGCTTAGGGCCAGTACACACGCTGCGAATCCGGGCTGGAGTTATCGTGGACTCCTTATCATTTGGGAACCCAAGGAGCTACTTGTCTTATTTGTGTTCCTCTGAAGTCATTTGATTATGTTTGAGGAGTATGGAGTTTTCAATCCCATTTATTAATTCTGTGACTTGAGAAAAGCAATTTAGTTCTTGTAAATAACAAAGTTTTTTTTTTACAATAAAAAGAAACAATAATAATAATAATAATAATAATAATAATACAGTAGTAATAGTATCAACCCAGAGGGGATTGGGATAGTAAATGTGATACTCTAGGGACAGCACAAGCAGTTAGATATCCGTAATGGTTATGACACTACTGATAGCTAATTTTTGGTACAGGATTTAGTTTTTATGATTATATTTTTATTTAATACCAATAGAAACATGTTGAGAATAAAGAGAAAAAGCAGTTCCGTCATTTGAAGAGCAGGAAGACGCATTTCTAAGATCACTGTGGTTCTCAATGCCATGGGAAGTGCCTAGCCATGAGAAGACAGGTTTGGACCCATTAGGGAGATTGATAAGCACAGGAAGCCAGCAAATCGGAGCCAAGAGCGGGCCGAGGTGTGGCCAGCAGCCTTGCACGACGAGGCCACTGCGGCCTTCCGCCAGCCGTCGTCAGGGCCGTCCCCGAGTGTCCAGGGCGGTGCTGCTTTCCTGTGCGCCCCCGGCCGCCGCCGTGTACCGTGAGGCCCTCGTTGCGTTCTTTGCCGGCGTGCGGAGGGCAACCGTCTTGCCAACGCGTGTTCCTGCACCTGTGCTCCTGCTCTTCCACTTGTTTCTTAACGTCGTTCCGATGCCGAGGTGCCCGGCCCCCTCCTCCGCAGTCACCCCTGCCGTTCCCACGTACTGGGGTCTCCCCTCCCAGCGTGGGTTCAGCAGTGACAACCTGAGTCGCTCTAACGGGCGTCTGACACCAGCTACCACCCTGCTGGCTACGTCCCTGTTTTCTGTAAACCTTACTGCCCAGCCAGACGCGTGTCGGGCCGGGAACGTTCTCCTGTCCCTTCTCTCTCTGCATAGAGAACGGAGAAGCTCATTAAAACAGAAAGTATTTCCGGATAAAATGCACAACCACGCGCTGAATTGCCGCCGGAGAGCAACCCTCTGCGTCGCTGCGACATTCTGATGCATGTCCCACTCTCGCCTAATCATAACCACCACCTTTTCCCACACGATTCCCCACAGTTCACCTCATTTACTTGTCAAAACAGCCTTCCGAGAGGTGACCCAAAGGCTGTGAGCGCTCAGTCGTCGTAAGGTCTGTCACTCTTCTGTCACTCTTCTGTCAGTGCCAGTGCACCTCGCACAGTGGCCCATCTCAGCCTCCCAGGAACCACGTGAGGACGGCCAGAAAGCCGTTTTTAGCTTTGATTTATGAGCAGGAAGGCGGTTCTGTCTCGGGCAGCAGTGGGAGGAGAGTCACCAGGGAGCAGGACGTGGGCCGGTTCTCAGAACAAGATCGGTTTGACACAAAAACCCGGGAGGGACCGGACCAGCATGTGAATAAATTATGCATACCCATACGTACGTACCCATACGAGCACGCACATACGCCTATGGATGAATATATGGGAATCATAAAGTACGTGTGAAAACACGTCTCGATGTCTGTCTCGGTTTGGATTGTTAAAAGCCAAACGGAGGTATATTAAAAAAATTGAAGAGGTTACTTGAGCAAAAGTCAATTGCAATTGGACAGTGCCAAACGGAAGGCTTGCTAGTGCTCCCCTGCACAAGGTGGGGGCAGGACGTGTACTGAAGGGCCAGAAGCAAATGAAGGGATTCGTTTGGCCGTGGCTTGGAGCCCAGTTGGCTGTGATTGGTTGTTGTAGGAAGGACACGTCCTCAGTTTCAGTGACTTAGGCGTGGAATAGCTTGGTTAAGCAGCACGCACATCTTTTTGCTGCTGCCCTTTAGATGTGACCGGGTACATAAATGCTGTGTGGGTACGAAGGGTTTAATGACTGAGAACCAGACAGAGCTGACTGCATCTGAATCTACCGTAAAGCTCGCCAAAGGTTCTTAGGTGCACGGAGAGCTTAGAGCCACGTCTCTCTTCAGAAAGAGATGTGTTTGTGTTTGAGTGTTGTTAAGACGTGTTTAACTTCATCAAGAGAGGATATCACAGAAGGAAGTCCTAACTGCTGGACGTAACAGAGAAATGAAAAGAGGTGTAAATCTCTGTGAATGATACATCTAATAACTCAACAGAGAAAGAGAGAACACCATTTGCTATAGCTATGGGAGAGGAACACATCATTATAAATTCAGGGCCCAAAATCTTTATTTCATCTTAATTCCTATTAATCAGGGCTATTTTCTTCCTGTTTGGCCCCCAGTCTTTCCTAGATATCCTCATTTTCTTTCCAGTACTGAAAACATCTGTCCAGATATTTCTGTGTTTCTAGATTTGTTGCTGTGATTGAATGTATTCATAGGATTCTTTGGATTTTTTTTTTAAAAGAAGATTCTTATGCTATGATATGCCAAATCAACTTGGCAACTAAACTTAAATGACATTTAATATTATCCTGGTGTCTTAATTTTCAGTTATTAGATTTTAAAAAAATGTACACTTTAAAAATATACTGTAATATGATTCATGTAATATGCATATTAATAGAGACCTCACAGAAAATTTAAAAAGAAATCAAAAGTATTCATACTGCAGGCAAACACTCAAGACTATATGTAAGGTATATCCATACAATAGAGCATCACTTCCCAAGTGGTTGTATGCGTACCCCTGGGGGTACGTGCTGGGCTGTTCAGGGGTATTGGAAAAATAATCAGGAATGGAGAAAAACAAGTAAAAACTCGCAAATGTTAATTATGGAACAACACATGTTAAGTTTAAATTACCTTTGATGGAGATAATTCAAAATTAGATCACATTAGCAAATTATGGTTGGTGAGGGCATGGCTATGAACCCTTCCCCCAAACCGCTCTTCTACCAATCATTACGCACAATTTCAGAACAATCCCTTTGCGTGTGACATTTCTAGAACTTCCCCAAACATATAAATATATCCGTAGCCAGACTGTTTGATCAGTTTAGTTACTGACTGAGTAAAAGTAAGGGCGTTGTCTTTAATCCTGATTCTTTTCAAATAAATTTTTTATTTACTGTTTAAATACTTGATATCATTATCACTAGTTAACTGTGTTAGGAATATTGTAAAAGTAAATCTGTCATTTGTACTTTTAGTGGAGTAACTTTTTTTCTTATTATTTATTTTTATTAAAAGCTCCATTGCCAAGTTTTTTTTTTGTTGTTGTTGTTGTTTTATCTCTACTTGATCACTTAGATTTCAAATAGAATAGGGTTTTTGAGTAAAGGTCAGCAATCCTCTGAAATTTTAGTTTCCTTTTATTTATTTATTTAAATTTATTGGGGTGACATTGGTTAGCAAAACTATATAGGTTCCAGGTGTACAATTCTTTATTGTCTGCATGTTGCAGGTTCTCACCACCCAGAGCCATTTCTTCTTCCATCACCATATATTTGACGCCCCCGCCCTCCTTCCTCACCCCTCTCCCCCGTTTCCCTCTGGCAACTACTAAACTATTGCCTGTGTCCAACATTTTTTTTCTATTTTAATCGTTCATTTATTCTGTTCTTTAGATTCCACACATAAGGGAGATTATATGGTATTTGTCTTTCTCAGCCTGACTTATTTCACTGTCGTGTAGTAATTTTTTTCCTAACGTATGACCTCATTTTCACTATTTTACATTAAGACAATCACTAAACAAAAGAGTCAGTCTTTAAAAACAGCTGTTTTCAAAACAAGAGGTACAATTTATAGAAATGGATTCAAAAAGGGTACGCACGTGGGAAAAGGTTGGGAGCCACTGCAATAGGCTATTACTCAACCATAAAAAGAATGACATACTGACACATGCTGCAACATGGATGAACTATGAAGACATTGTGCTCAGTGAAAGGGACAACACGCACGCGCACACACACACACATACACACACACACGCAGACTCACGTATTATGCAAATTTCATCCATATGAAATATTCAGAATGGGGAAATCTACAAGAGGAGAAGCATGGATTGGTGGTGTTTAGGGGCTGGTAATGAGTGTGGGGTTTTAGGAGGTGATGAAAATGTTCTGTAATTAGTGATGCTGGTTGCACCATCCTTTAAATATCATTAAAGCTATTGAATATAAATAAATATATATCTACTACTTACATATATACTTATACATAGTTTTTATAATACATTTAAATCATTCTCACTCTCTCCTGGGAAGAATAATAGATACTATCAGATTTTAATACATATTATAAAACTATAGTAATTAAAAATAATGAGTACAATTTGGAACATGTCAGAACAGCAAGATGACACAGAGTCCAAACATATTCCTATACTCACACACCCTTTTTCTTTCTCACGTGGCATCTATAGCAAATAATTGCTAAACGATAAATTACTCAATAAATGTAGGTAGACAATTGACTAGTAGTCCATCAGAGAAAGTAATTAAAATTGTATTCATACTTCATTATTATGCGAAATGCATTCCAGATAAAATTAAGTTTTAAATATGAAATAATAGTTATGGAAGTTAAAGAAAGGATGACAGAGACTGAGGGAATATGTTTTCTTTAATTCTAATGGGAGTGCTTCTATCAACACAGTAAAATATATGGACACAACAAATAATGAAATTTGACTGTGAAATTTTAAAAATCTGATAACACAAATTATAAATGGTAATTTATAATATTTTTGAGATAAATATTAATTTTCACCTATAAAGAGCTTTTATGAGTCAGGAAGGTAACAACCAATCTTATAGGCAAAAGGACATGAGCCTGTAGTTCTAAGGAAAACGTTAACTTCTAAACATAAAATGCCTGCCCTATAAAATAATTTATAAAAACATAGTGTGCTATTCAATTTAGCAAAAATAAAAATGCCTGTTAATATGTGACACTGATGAAGTTTTGGGAAAACAAGTATTTTCTTATCATAGTGTTGGTATATGTGTAAACTATTATATTCATTTTGATATAATTTGACCTTATCTCTCAAAAAGCAAAAAGAGAATAGTCTGTATCTGTTGACTCAGGAGTGCTGTCTCTAGAAGGACTCATACACAGTTGGCATGGACTTTTGTAGGCTATTCATGGTAACATTGTAATAGCAAACCCCTGGAGACAACATAACTGTCCATTGGGAGGGTGGTCACCCAATATATGATGATATGGAAACATGTTCTGGATATATTGTCATACAAAGATGTTTGTGGGACATAATGTGTATTATGATTTATTTGTATGTTAAAAGTATACAAACACACACACACATACAATGTTAACATGCATAGACTTTTTCTGGAAAGATATAGAATAACTCGAAAATATTAATGTCACTAGGTGGGAAAGGGCACTTCCTTCCCATGTAGAAGGCTTCATAGGTAAATAATTCTCAAACATTTGAAGAATTTCCTGTGACAAACAAAAGTGTGGGTTAAGAGTACACAGTTGGACATTAGGTAGCCCTGTATTTGTGTTTGGTTTTGTCACTTGCTTCATTTTGGTCAATTACTTAAACTCTAAACCTCAGTGTGCTCTTAGTAAAATAAAGATAAAAAATGGTGGTCACCTGCAGAGCTACTGTAAGAAAGAAATCAGATGAAACGTACGGTAATACACAGCCTGGCAAAGAGTAATCATCTATTAAATGCTCTGTATTATTTTTATGACTAATAGTAATGGTAATGTAATGAGTCTTGGATTCAATGAGAGATGTCGTCACAATATTCTTTTTTTTTTTTTTTTTTTTAATTCATTTTTATTGTTAGACTTATTGGGGTGACATCTGTTAGCAAGGATTACATAGGTTTCAGGCATACAATTCTACAGTGCATTGTCAACTACAATGTTCTTGCCATGGCTGCTGGCCTAGATGAGGCTTCTGATCTATGGTGCCATGAGAATCTGGTGTGTGACAGTCATTGTTGTATGTATTATCATTTTTGTCTTACCATACTTCACCAAAGTTGGAGGATTGTTTCTTTTAGGTTAAACTGAACCAGTGTTGTGCCACTAGAAACTCTCACACTCTCTGGAATTAGGAAATAATTTTTTGAATGGGGCAGAGAGGGGTGTAGTTACTCACAGCCATAGTGCAGAAAACTGCTGACAACTCTGGGTGTGCCAGTGGGAGTGTGCCCCATCTGGGAGATCACACCATCACAAACTGTAATCCTTTGCTGTGGATGGGAACTAGCTGAAGGTCAGTAGACACCAAATTCCAGTGGTGTAAGGATGTAGGAATCATTGTAGGCTATTTTCAGAATACGTGCGCCTAAATTGCCTCCATAATCCTAAAAGCCAATAAAATTCTGGTTATAATCAGGAAAGAGAAAAGAAAATAGAATCTTACCCTTTATATTAAACAGTAATGTTGCTTCTTTTAAAATAGCAAGTGTTGTTCTGGTTATTAAATATCACAAAGAACATATTCTTAGAACTGATATTAGTAGGCCAAAAGTTGAAGTATTTTAATAGCTCTTTGATATCATATACAGACACATATACACATACACACATACATGTATAAGCACACACATACATATACATTTATACACACATATGCACATATACATACATACACATGTATATGCATATGCATATATATACATATATATATATATACACACACACATACATATACACACACACACACACACACACATTTGGGGAGGGCAGTTTATATTGTTATCAGCTTTGTATGATTGATATCAGTTACCTGCAGCATAGAATGTTATTTCCAAAAAGTAAACTAAGTTCCTAGGCATAAAATTATATTTTGAGATTAATGTCCTTTGATTATTACCAAATTTGGACATTTTTCCATATGTTGATTTTCTATTTGTATTTCCACTTGTCTAAATTATATATTTATGTTCTGCTGCTGCTGATTTGTTTATTGGGTTCTTGATGTTTTTATTACAAATTAAAATGATCTCATTATACTATATAAGTAACCCTGGGAGCTTATACAGTGAATTGTGAATTGTGGAAGCTAGTTTGAGACTCTGACTTCTATCACATTATGATTTTGAATTATAATATTATATTTTCGTGAGAGGAAAAGAGGGTAGATATTTCATAATTCCACCCCCAACATAGGTGATTATACAAATTTTCACTAATCTCTGGAATATACTCAACTCTTAACCCTTACTATGACTATCACTGAGATATTTTCTTTTTAGAGGATTTTTATCAGTAGCTTATTCTGTTTTAGAGAGATCTCTCTGTTTCTCTAGGGTGACGTTCTCTAAAAAGAGGTTAGGTTTTGAGTGGAGGTATGGATTTTACCTGCTAAATATTTCACATAGTTACTGATTTCTAAACCCGACTCTTTTGCTAACTTGTCGGTGAACTTTTGACAAGTCACTTAACCTCTGTTTCCTCAACCGCAAATGAAGCACTCGCCTGAGATGGCCCTGAGCTTGATGCCAGCTGTGCCTTTCTGATTTACACTTTGCACTTCCAAATACACCTGGGGAATATCCAGGTGAATTCGGGATTGTCCATGGTCTACCATGAGCTGGCTTCTCTGTCTCAACCTTTTTCCAGCACAAGATAAACAGTACAAAAGTTTCAAAAGTTTCGAGCCCCCAAACCACAGTCTCTTGACATTACATTCATTCACCAAAACGTTGACAGAGTTAAAGCCAAATATGTCAGAATCTTGTTTTGTCTTGCCGTCTTTTTGAGTCACTTTCAATGTCCTGTCACTCATAAACAAATATAAAAAGGCCTTCGGTTAGAGATCTATTGCAAGTTCCAACAGTGGTGTCCAGCCTTTTCCCGGGGCCATATTGGAAGAAACACTGGCTTGGGCTGCATATAAAATACACTAACACCAACAATAGCTGATGAGCTAAAAAAAAAAAAGTCACACAAAAAAATCTTATAATGTTTTAAGAATTTGTGTTTGGCCACATTCAAAACCATCCTGGGCCGCAGGTTGGATGTGCCTGCACACAAGAGATGCAAAAAGTCATGATCCAAAAGTTGCAAATATACATATTTGAGGATTCTTGCCACTTTTTCATCCAGTTTAAAAATAATCTGAGGAAGAATGTGATGAATCCATTTAATTCTTAGTTACACTTTAAATGTTTCATAGATACACGGACTCTGAATAATTAACTCTGCTTACTACTCAATGATTTAAGTGGAATGACCCTTGACAGTCTGTGTGTAATAACTAACACGGTGCATTTTAATTATTATTATTTTTTTAATTAGGAAAAGACATCCCCAGAATTTAACATTCTTGGAGGTACAATGGTACTTCTAAAACTGGTTAGTTTAGTGAATTTCTGTCTTAATGAAAATGAAAGTTTTGCATTTTAAAAACCAGTGTGTGCTTCTAAAGATGATTATGTATGCAATTTAAGATCAGGTGTATGTTATAGACAATTACAATTCTGCTTTTTTTCCCTATCACAGCATACCAATCTTCTGGCCTATTAGAAAGTATATAGCCTAAAAGCTAAATATCAGATTCAGTGGTTTTTATAAGAATCTGAGTTTGAAAGTTCAGTCAAATACTAAACTAATTTCATAAACATAAAAGTTCAGTTTATGAGATAGCAAGAATAAACTCTATCATAAAATTTACAAGCAGCTTTGGTAATTATTAAATACTAAGTTTAGTAAGCAGAGAATTCTTATCTTCCATGGAAAGCGCCTGTTTGCCTTACACTTGAACTCTTCTCTCATTTTATCCTTTTGAATAATACTGTACTGAAGTGAATCTCTGATTAATATTTAAATGCACATGAGGAGAAATAGGTAACCTAATCAGGGAGAATAATTAACAAGCCACCTCATTTTCGTACTCGTTAATTCCTACAAGGTAGCAAATATCTTGATTACTAGATTATCTTTCCCTTTGACCTCCTTTCTGATTCAAAGCTTAGATTTCATAATTGAACTAGCTCACTTTGAGACTGTCCTTTCTGCATTGTATATTCTTGGTTACTTTGTCATAAATTATTTGACCATATATTTATGCATCTGACTATTTCTGGGCTCTGTTCTGTTCCATCAATCTCTGTATCTGTTTTTATGCCCAAACCATACTGTTCTGATTATTGCAGCTTTGTAGGATAGTTTGAAATCAGGGGGCATGATGCCACCAGCTTTGTCCTTCCTTCTCAGGATTACTCTGGCTATTCTATGTCTTTTATAGTTCCATGCACATTTTAGAATTGTTTGTTCTATTTCTGTGGAAAATGCCATTGAAATTTTGATAGGGATTGCATAGAATCTATAGATTGCTTTGGATAGTATGAGCATTTTAACAATATTAATACTTTCAGTTCATGAGCACAGTATATGAAGTCTGACAATTAAATTCGTGAACTCATCCTAGAATATCACTATGGTCACCTTTGAAGTACTCCCCTTGGGAAGCTATGCACTGATGCCAGTGACCAGTTTACCCTTCAAAGCAGTTGTGGAACTCTTTTTCTGGAATGACCATCGGAGCTATAACACAAAGGTCTGACAATTAAGTTTGTGAAAGAGTTCCAAAATTGCTTTGAAGGGTGGACTAGGCGCTGGCCTTGGTGCATAGTTTCCCAAGGGGAGGACTTTGAAGGTGACTGTAATGATACTCAGCAGTGAGGGATGTAACTCTTCTAACCAACTTAATTGTCAGACCTTGTATGTCTCCCTTGCTAATACTTAGTTATGAAAATTAAAGTTGGAAGATAAAAAATTTTTTTTCTCAGTTAAAAATGCTATAATTGTTAGATTACTATGTAAAAGATTGCCCAGGAATTATGATTGTTATGCTAATGTATTAGATTATTAATTTAAAAAGTTTTATGTGAATGTCACTGCCTGATTGGGGAGATACTGGGGTTATGGTGATGTGTAAGACATTTTATCTATATAACTTAGAGTATACCAGCATATATTGATATGAACATTTATTTTACAATAACTTTTAAATAAATAAATATTAAATAAATGCATTATGATTCAGTACTTTTATATAAATTCCAAAAGGCTCAAGCACATTATCACAGTTGACCCTTATAATTTCAAAACACTTAAATACATTATCAGTATTGATTCTCATTTAAAATACATCTAATTTTAAATGATGACACATGATCTAGGTTTACTATACTGTAAATCAAGTTTCTCAACCTCAGCTTTACTAACATTTGACCTAGATCATTTGCTCTTGCCGAGTACTCTGTCGTTAGAAGATGTTTGCGGCATCCCTGGCCTGTACCCACTAGATACCAGCCTCACCCCTCTCTCTCTGTTATCACAACCAAAAATGTCTCCAGACATTTTCAAATATCCCCTAGGAGGCAAAATCACCCCTCGTTGACAACCACTGTTCTAGTTGGATGATTTTCCTAATATGCCACATAATTTTGGTGCAGTGATATTTCAAGAGTGATGTTTCATATAAGTTAATATAAAGCTGGCATTATGCCATGCCCCTGGAGTGGAAGTACTTTCACGGGAGTTTGGTTACTTGTCTCTAAATAGCTAGAGAAAGGGAATTGAAGCAGACCACAAAACAGATGGCATGAAAGCAAAACCAAAGCTTTTGGAACTAGAAGGAACTGTTTTGCATCCCAGCTCTCTGCCAGTGATGCAAAGGAATAGTAACCTCCTTGAATCCATAGTACGGTCAATTTCTTCTCCCTCATGCTTTTCTCAGATGCCAATACAGCCTCTAGAAGCAAGGAATCTGAACATGGTCCTTCTGTCGTGCTCTGATAGGCTAAGTAGCCCCTGAGTCACATTGCTGCAATGGCTTCTTCTTGTAGGAAAAATTTAAATCATTTATCTCCTTTTCTTCTTTCCTCAATTATACAAACAAGCACATTGGTCACACTGCTAGATATAATATATATAATCAAATAAGTGACCCAATAATTTGGACCCTGGTGGTGGACAGTAAGTGAAGTGGAGAGGTACGTATGTGGTGCTTTGGGTGTGTTGAATGTATGAAGGAGTTGGTATGTGTCAGAGTGGTTTATAAATGCACAGATATAACTAGTGAATTATTGAACTTTTGGGGGTGAGGTAAAGAGAGTCAGTGAATTTTTAAAAAAACTCTCCAAAGTTCACAGTACTGAAGAAAGTATTAAATTTAGTAAAAAGGTTAACACTTACATTGGTTATAACTGACCAGAAAAAAAAATTCTGTGCATTTTCTCTTCTATATTTTTCATAGAAATACCAGTAACTTGTCTTCTGTGAGAATATTCTTAGGGTACAGTTGTGTGCCACATAATGAAAACATTGCATAGAAGACACTTTATAGAGGCTACCTTGAATTGCTAGAAATAGTGATACTTCCTTAAGATATAATTGTACAGCAAATTAATTTTTTAGATTCTTTATTGAAGTATAATATAGATAAAGAAAAGTACATATCATAAGAGTATAGCTTAATAAAGTTTCATAACTATACACTCCCATGTCTCCACAGATTAGAATTCGAACACAGAGATCTGAATTCCTTTTAAAGACCTATGGTGAACACATGGGTTAATTTTCTGTAATCAGTATAAAAATTTCCATAAAAAATAAGTAATGTATTTATTAAAAGGAAACTTATGGTATATGTAGTATGTACATAGTATATTCACCATAAAAAACTAGATACTCTAAGGAATCTGAATAACTAGATAAGATTATAGCTCAGAAAAGAACTGCTGTGAATTTGGAAGACAGTAAAAGGAAACTTCAGTCAGCAATTTAAACGGTCTAAAATTAATTATGTGCCTAACCTCATCTTCCTCAGTGGGAACAGAGCTCAAGAAATTATAAGATCAGTCTGTCTGATAAAAATGGTTGTCTTGAGAAATTTTTGATCATTTTGTATCCTGAGTAGTTTTGAAATACCTCATGTATTTATGTCCACGTGCTGTCTGCTTTTTACGTTGTCAGAGTCATTAAATTGATCAGAATGACAGCATTAGAAAATAAGTATTTTGGGGTCAGCAGCCTGTTTAGAGAATGGAGCACTCATGATGAAATGGGTGGGGAAGAGGAAGGAGGAAGTGAGGAGATCAGGAGGCTGTTGCAGTAACACACACAGGAAGTGATTTCATCCTGAATTAGTCAAATGGCATTCATGAATATGTAGGGCTGAAAATGAAGAGGTAAAGATGAGTCACTTTGGCTTTGTTAAATTGATCAGACAAAAGTAGACTGAATTTGCTATAATTGTTAAGAACACATACGCGCGTGCACACACACACACACACACACACACACACACACACACGGACATCCAGAAAGTATCCAGCCACGTGATAGGAAAACCAGAGGTGTGTGTGGCTGGATTTTTTCCA
The DNA here is from genome assembly GCA_004026885.1 of Lyroderma lyra. Classification (NCBI taxonomy): domain Eukaryota; kingdom Metazoa; phylum Chordata; class Mammalia; order Chiroptera; family Megadermatidae; genus Lyroderma; species Lyroderma lyra. The sequence goes on from PVJL010009464.1 coordinate 21,094, forward strand.
GACAGCCCTCCTATGTAATGGGAGGACTGATTATACCAACATAAATTTAGGGAAATCAGAAAGGAAAGCTTTTGGGTTTGCTGTGGGTAAATGAGTTTCACTTTATATATAAAACCTGGAAAGATAGATTGAGCCACCTGATACTCACCTCTAAGCCAGCTGGTCCTAAAGGCTCACCTGGGTTATTTTATTAACCTCACAGTAGCAAGATTGAATTTTTTGGTCCCCACTTACATTATTGTAGAAAATTTTTACTTTATGTAACAGAAAAGCATTCTATGGGGAAAAGGATTAATCAAAATTGGGGATATAATATTATATATTGCAGTGGAATAATCACTGTAATAAAACTTTGGAATCATATTTCTCAATAGTAATGGTGATGTTAAATGCATGAGATTCTAAAGGGGAAAAAAGCAGCAAATCAAAGAATGAACACTTATGAAGTGCGTGAGGAAGAGGCAGAGAAGGGAGTCGCCACATAGGTAACAGAGGAATCTGGGTAATAATATTTTAAATCAAAACAGTTACTGTATTTGCTAAGTCAGAGGTCGATGCCATCTGAAGTTAATGAAACAAATTTCAAGGCCTGTCCGTTGTATGAGCCTCTTCTGGGCCCCACCTGGGGCCTTGGCAATGTGTTTCCAGTAATTTCTTCCTCTTCAAGAGGCCTCTCAAAATCATGTAAGCTTCAGTTCTACGAAAAACCATCAGCTACTGTACAGTTGTACTGTGCAGTTTTTTCTACTTGGTATTAATTTGAACTCATTTTAAGATACAGCAGTAATGGCATAAAACTTATTCTAATATGCTCTTCACACTTAAGCCAAGTAATTTTTAACCCTAGCATTTTGATACAAACACATACTGAATTTATTTAAATTGTATGTATTCGTGGCTTGCTTAAACTTTTCTGGAAGTCCACATGTCTAACCTGAGTTGCTTGGTCCTTTTCTTTTCTTTCCTTTTCGTTTCTTTTTATTCTTTAATTTTATTTTCTGTTATTTCTTCTTTCTTCTCTTTTCCTTCCCTTTCCTTTCCCCCCCTTTCTTTTCTTACTCTATTCTACTCTTTCCTTTTATTTTTAAAAATAACTGATGGGGGAGTTCCCTGGTGGTGTAGTGGCTTAAGGTTTCGGTGCTGGTGCTGTCAACGCTGCAGCCTGAGTTCGAATCCCAGCCAGGGGACTACCCACATACAAAAAAATAAATAAATAAAATAAAATAAAAATAACTGATGGGAGAACAGTAAGAACGTATCTTCCACCATAATCCATAGTTATCATTGAAAAATTAAGTTGCCCTAATTATGGAAGTGTAAGTGTTTGCCTGAACAATGAATATCATAAGCACATTTGGGTTTTTACATTTAAAACCCAAATACGAATCACAGTGATACAGATCCAGCACACAGAACACCCCCTTTTTGTTTCTAAAATCATAAGCATGTAATTCTGTAACATAACAATATCATAACTACATCAACATAACTCCTTTAAAAAGGGCGTTACTTCTGCCAGACCCTGTTGAGGTCAGACGCTTAATTTTGCAAACTCGTCCTAGAAAACGTGCTGCACACCTCACTGCTGAACATCACTGTGGTCCCCTTCGAAGGACTCCCCTTGGGAAGCTGTGCACCAACGCCAGTGACCAGTCCACCCCTTTAAAGCAGTTTTGGAACTCTTTTTCTGGAATGGCCGTCAGAGCCATCGTCACACCTTGCCAAGGTCGTATGCTGAGTTGTCTGTACAGAGCTGCCGACACAAGCACATGGTGGCAAGTTCGGGAACTTAATTGTCAGATTTTGGGGATGACAACAGCTCTGATGGCCCTTCCTGAAAAAGAGTTCCAAAACTCCTTTGAAGGGTGGACTAGGCGCTGGCGTCGGTGCACAGCTTCCCAAGGGGAGGACTTCGAAGGTGACCGTAGTGACATTCAGCAGTGAGGTGTGCAGCACGTTTTCTAGGACGAGTTTGTGAAGATAATTGTCCGACCTTGTATATTCACATAGCTTTTCTAAAGGCTGGTAGTGCCTTAACAAATAAAAATAGGAGTTAGAAAGTATGTATGTATTTGGAAGACTTTGGAAGCCAGTAATGCTCAGAACATTTTCTTTGCTTTAACACATTTAATATGTTACACTGCCAAGGAACAGTCTTTTTATTGCATATAAGAAGCCACACAGTGGATCCTCATTATTCGCAGGTTCCGTATTTGCGAATTTGTCTACCTGCTGACCCCCAATCAGTACCCGAGGTGCTTTGCAGTCAGGTGGGGGTCTGCCGGGTGGTGAAAAGGTTTAGTTGCTCCATGAGAGTGTCCCCATGGAGGTCAAACAAGGTGACCCTTTGCCTTCTCGTCTCAGCTTGTAAACAGGGACCCTTGCACGTTTGGAGTGCTATGTTTTCCTCGTGTTTGTGGTTTCCTGCTAGCGATTTTGCTGCTCGGGACGCCCCCAACGGCAGACCCGAAGTACTGTCCGGCATTCTTACTTGCGGGAAGGCTGCCCTGCGCCTTGCAGGGGAAATGCGGGTGTTGCGTGAGCTTTCCTCAGACACGGGTTGTGCTGTTGGCCCTGGGTTCAACGTTAATGAATCAGTAATGTGTACATGAAAGAAGGGGGTCCCTAAACACATAAAGCAAGGTTATGAATGGACTGGTTGATAAAAATGTGACCAGGGGCTCACAGCAACCTGACTGACTGTATCTCCTCTGGGAGCAGATGGTTCAGTATTTGCTAATTCTGTGTTTGTAGCAACTGCCTACTGAAATGTGTAAGAGGAACCAGTAATGTAAATGAAGGCGGGCACTGAGGAATCGGAGAGGATGAGCATGTATGCCTCTTTCCATCTCCCTGCAAACCAGTAAGTTTGCTGTTTCAAGGCCTGAATGTCTTAAGACACATTGTATTTCTCAGTCCAGCTTTGTGGATTCAGTGGAAAGACAGTAGTGCCATTACCATCTCTTTATAAAAACATAAATTGTTATTATTATTATTTTTTCTCTTTTTCTTGCAGAAGGACTTTGACTAGAAAAGTTTGACATGCAAAATGTACTTATTGCTTAATATGAATGCTATAGTCTGTCAAACTTAATTATTTGCATATGTATTTTATTCACCCATTTGGTAAGTTTTGTGGAGTGTTGGTCCACAACACTCTAGGTCGCGGAGACATGATAATGAATAGAAAGAATAAGGGCTTTGACTTCATGACTTACAGCTTCAAGCAGTGGTTTCCAGACTTTGCTGCACATTGGAATCACCAAAACATTTTTTTAAATTAAATTTATTGGGGTGACATTGGTTAGTAAATTATACAGGTTTCAAGCGTGCACATCTTTAATACATCATCTGTATGTTGTACTGCGTGCTCACCATGTATTTGACCGCCTTGACCCTCTGCTACCATCCCCTGGCCCTGTGAGTTTTTGCTTGTATGTTTGTCTTGTTCATTTGTTGCGTTAAGAATTTTTAAGGCACTGATATCTCACTCTCATTCCTAGACCTTCTAATTTAATTGGTAGCTGATGCACCTGGGACTTTGGGGGTCTTTCACAGCCCCCCAGAAGGTTCTGAAGTGCAGCTGATTGTGGATTGTAGCCCGATGTGTACACATGAGTTAGGCATTAATTCTAAATTACTCGAGAGTGATGACAGCTTGTGTTACTTTAGTTTTGTATTTGAGCACATTGCCAAAAGGCACCTTACCTAGGATGTTTAATTCAAATTAATATTTGTTTGCTATAAATAATCATTGTAATATTATCTTATACTTTCCTTCCAAAAGAAACATTTTATTATGGTGTTTTTGAAAAACTAAATCGATACTGCTTTGTCAAAAAATTTTTAGCTTAAAGGAGGTGAAATATTTAACATTTCAGTTGAGGCCATCCTATATGTAACTTTATTAAATGGAGATGGAAATATTGTTTAATTTTATCCAAATCAAATATTACATTAATAGGTTGTTCTCCCTATGTATATAAAAAAGCTTTAAGGAGGGAGGTTGACTGGTTCTTGAGTCTAAGACTGTATATAAGCTATTACTACATTTTTGAAATGAAAACAGTAACTCTTATGAATACACAGGGGCTGACCGAAAAGTATTCAGCCATGTAGTATGAAAAATAGAGCCATTTAGGGCTGGATTTTTTTTCTGAACAGCTCTTTTGTGTGTGTGTGTGTGTGTGTGTGTGTGTGTGTGTGTGTATGTATTTGGCTCCTAGATGCCAAAGTTTAACAGTATTTATAATACATTTGTTCAAAATGTTCAAGTTTAACTATGCACTCAGCAAAGTGTAACTGCTGCTATTTTTATTAAAAATTACACCACCTCACAACTTAGTCGAAGTAGGCACCAGCCCAAACCGATAACTTCCTTGCCTTCATTTTGCATAATACAGCAACTTTGGTATCAGAGTGCCAGCACAATCTTAGACATTCTGACTAACTTTGCTGAGTTCGCAGTGGCAGCAACGATAATACCCATTGTAAAAGAAAATGCAGAAATAGTGACTGTCGAACCCCAACGTGTTCCTTGTATCCAGACTTTTTTTTATTTTCCCTGCAAGTGTATCTATATTCCAGTTAATAATTTAGTGCTAATCAGTGCCTTATCTTCTGAAAAGGAGAGTCTGTTTGGAATCACAAGGCAACTGACATTGAGAGTAAATTTAACAAATGCAGAATTCTGTCACCTCTAAGCTAAATAGAGGATTTTCTTGCTTACAGTTCTCAGCTGGGCAATCTTCCTCTTGTCTGTCCCAATAGCAACTGATTGAATACAGTTTCCATGCTTCTTGATTTTGAGTTTTACATTTATTTGTATACCAGTTTTAATAATAATCTGATGTTTTTAATGAGCAAATCAAAATAGGAATAGTTGAGGTAAATCATAAATATTGTAAAGAATAATTACATCTTTCTAAAGTAACGCAGCTCTTTCACAAGGTACCGTGTATCTCTGTCCAATTTACTTAGTTTTTGCTATAAAATGGCAAATTTTATTAGTGATACGAGTTATTGCATTGATCGGATTAAAGATGGATTTAAAGTAAGGATTTAAAATCATTTCCTTGGGACTATAATCATGGGTTGAAAAATAGTATGAATGAATAAGCAGCTATGGAATGATAATAATTATTTAAGGAAAATTATAAACATGTAAACAAAATCTCTAGATGTTCAGTTGACATTCTGAAAACTTTCAGCAACTCTTGGATAGGACTATGTTTCAAAAATAATAATAGACATCTTTTTATTGCTGAGAGTAACTTGGGTTTCAGTGACCTGATGAGTTATATGGTTCTGCTGGTCATCGTGTGATCATCAGCTAGATCAAGAAGGAGGGGGACAAAAGGGCAAGGAAAAATGGTTTTTGTTTCTCTAAAAATGATACGTAATTTGGACTTTAAGAAAAGATCTATGAAGCTCTTAGAAAAGAGAATCCCATTATTACAGCCAATTTCAAACTTGTTTCTTTGCATGACAGTGGTAGCAACTTGCTCTGAGGTGGTTTGTTTTAATTTTTTAATGCACTTACTTTCCCTTGTCAAAAGTGGAGTGGGGGTTCCCCGGTGGTGTAGTGGCTAGGCCTCAGTGCTCTCACCCCCATAGGCTGGGTTCAATCCCCGCTCCGGGAAGCAACCAATCAAAAAAACAAAAAGTGGAGTAGGGAAGAGACAAGATTTCTATTCCAACAAGGAATAATGGCTGGATTAACACAGTGACAAGGGAAGTAACATTTTTTTAATTAAGGTGTTTTTGGAGAATTGAAAGGTGGCTTTGCTTTGAATTAATAAACCACCATATTGGGCAGAGCTCTCCACTACTGGTTTCCTGTTCACACTGAAAAATACCCTGGGTTGCTTTGGACTGTCGTCACACTTCATTTAACGTTTGGTGATCCCATTTGTGTAATCTTCATACTCGAGAAAATGAAATATGACCACATGAGAAACTACTTGTTTGATGAAGTAACAATGTGTTTTGGGGATTAGTATCTATTTTTGGTAAGTCCAAGTAATCTCCAAGGAATAAGTTTCCAGAACAAATTTTATAAACTCTAATTTTAAAATAAAATGTTTTACTATTGATATTAACATTCCTAATTCTTTTCATGGAAAAATCTTTTATGAATATAACCTTGGTTTTTATTAGCCTGTTTTCTATTTTAAATCACGCTATGAAGAAATGATTAAATCAAATACAAAGTATAGAACAATTTAACAGACTTAATAGTCCTGCAGATAAGATAGAAATGTTTCTGCTATTATCTTGAATAGTTAATAATGAATTGAGTTTTTTCAAATACTATGTTGTTTTCATCTTCTGTTATGTTGCTCTAAAGAAATTTAAATATCGTATTTCACATACCAGTTTAGAGAACCATTGCTCTGAGAGAAACACTTTTCAAGACCATTAGCACTGCTTTTATCTGCCAATAATACTGTGTTTCTCTCTGGGCTAACTGACGTGACTAGGACTGAGGGTCCATCTCGGCCTGCAAACCACGAGAGTAACCGTAGGGACAGCAGTGCCATTTTCCTAAGCTTTCAGAACTGACACCACCAAGTGACTGTTACGAGGGGTGTTCACTGGAGTTTAACATACACACGGACATTTTTGGACATAGGTTAAGTTTATGCGTTTCACTTTAGGACATGTCTGCTACTCATTACAAATTACTGGCTTACAAATTAGCGTAAGTATTTGATGTTTTTCCCAATTAAGCCTTTAGATGGTGAACTTGAAAGTATTTGTAAATTTATGTTGAATGTAGGGTTCAGTAACATTAAATCCCACGTACTTAAGGACAATTGGTTCCATGTCACCTAGGCATAAAGTCAATATAGTTTTTTTGTAACTATACTAAGTTTTTATCTAATGTTGCCTTAATGGATTTACTCATAGGAAGTATTTGATGGAGTAATAAGGAAAAACTCCCTAGAGGCTATCCACTTGTTCCTTTCCTGAAAATAACTGAATTTGAATGTGAAACTAGGAAAACCAATACATTAACTGTTTCATGGATTTATAAAATTAGATTGTATAATTTTATTTTGTTTGATTGTGCCATGGATATGTTCCCCAAAATCAAATTTACTAAATTATGAGAATTCCACAATCACTGTTGAATGGAAAGCACTGAAAATAACTGAAGAGTAGGACACTTGCTTTGGTTATAATGCATAATAAAAGATGCATTGTTTCTCTGTGACAATTTCTTCTTTTTGTCCTCCGCTCTTTTTTTCTTTTCTTTATTGTCCTCTTTATTGTCTTTTCCTACTACTCTTTAAGCAAATAAAAATATTCTGAGTTTAGCTTGATTAAGTTTTGAGGTAGGGAGGAGGGATTGGTCATAAGGAGGAATATAAATTAATTTATGAATTAATTTATGAAAGTTATGGCATGTGAAATCCATGCAAGAGAAACTCTAACGATCTCCACTTAGCCAACTCCCTGGATTAACTTAGGCTTTCAACTCCTTTCTGGAACATACTAATTTGTTTTCAGGGTAGACTCACTTCCTTCCTTAAGTAGCAGTCACTTTTTTTTAAATTTTTTTTTTTTTAGGAACATCAATTATTTTATTTTACATTTCTCTGATTGCATTTCTCATGATGTAGTTTAGTTCTTCATAAACCTTTCTATTTTATTTTATTTTGGTGAGAACATTTAACATGAGACCTGCCCTTTTAACAACTTTTTAAGTGTACAGTACATTATTGTTGACGGGTACAATGCTGTTCAGCAGGTTTCTGGAGTTTATTCGTCTAGCCTAACTGCAATTGCGTACCCTTTGGTTAGTGACTCCCCATTTCTCCCTCTTCGTGGCTCCTAACACCCACTTTTCCTCTCTGAACTTATGAGTTTGACTCTTTTAGAGTTCTCAGATGAGTGGACTTGTGCAGTACTGCCTTTCTGTGACTGGCTTATTTTACTTAGCATAACGCTTTTGAGGTTCATCCATGTTATGGTATGTATCAGTGGTTCACAACTTCTTAGGGTTGAAAGGTATTTCACTATACACCGCCTTTTTTTGTCCATTTATATTGCTTCCATCTTGACTCTTGTGAATAGTGTGCAACATTCCCTGACCACCTCTCCAACTTTACATATTTGTCAAGGGTCACTCGTATCTACTACCCGGCAGGTTTCTTCTTGAAAGGCAGCTCTGATGAATTGCTAGCGACAGCACTTGGATCTGTGCTGAGATGAATCTGCTGCCCCTTCCACCTTCCAGTGGGATGCCCTAATGGGCACAGGATGGAGCAGAACAACAGAACCATGACACCATTGTTCTCCTGAGCTATGCAGTAGTCCCCTTATCCATGGTTTTGCTTCCTATGGTTGCAGTTAGCCGTGGTCCAAAGATATTAAATGGAAACTTGCTGAAATAAAAACATCCATGTTTTAGGTCGTGCCTTTGGAGTAGCGTGATGAAATCTCCTGCCTTCCTGCTCTGCCCCTTTGCCAGCATTTCCATTAGTCACGTAGGAGCCATCTTAGTCATTACATCGACTATTGCAGTACCACAGTGCTCGGTTTTCGGAGCCCTTACTTTACTTAATAATGGACTCAAGGCCATTCACGTAACTTGCACTTCAGTATGTTGTTGTAATTGTTCTATTTTATTATTATTCTTTTCAATCTCTTACTGTGCCTAACTTAAAAATTGAACTTTATCATAGGTATGTATCTACAGGAAAAAATATAGTACATGTAGGGTTTGGCCAGTCTGCATGTCAGGCACGCACTGGGACTCTTGGAGCATATCCCCGTGGGTAAGGGGAGACTACTGGACCCACATGTTCCTTAGTGGTTTGCAGTCCTATTTATTAATGGTTCTCCACCTTACATTTTCTTCATTTCCTTCTGGTGAAGCATTTCCACCGGTGACATACCTCAGCATTGCTTAGTTACTGCCTCGATGAGAAAGACTGTGGGTCTTGTACAGTTCACCCCTTTGGTTCACACAGGAAACACATTTGTGTAACTTCACTGCAAATGAAAACTACTTTGTGCAAATGAAGGCCACAGGATTTGCTTGCTGTCCACTTTTCCTAAAACTGAGTAACTCCAGTTAGGTTTCACTAAAGAAAATACAGTCCCTAAAATTTATCCCCCAAATAGTATCCTCACATTTAAGGGTGCTACAGAGCGTGAAGGCTGGGGGCTATTCCAGTGACCACTGATGTGGTGAATCTGGCTACAAACATGACTCTGCTCTCTCCTTAACAATCCTTCACATGATTTTGAGTTTACTTTTCAGCCTTCCCAGATGAAAAATAAAATACTTTCTGTAACACATTATTCACGAATTTTATGGTTTTAAGAAATTGAATACGAGATATTACTTTGCAGTCATCTTTGACAAATGTGGAAAATGTGAGTGGACTTCTTTCTTGGAAGATACAATCAATAAGGGTATCCTGAGACATAAAATATAATCATTGACTATTACCTTCTCAATGCTCCTAGTCACCTGTGCACATAAAAGATATCATGTGCTACGTGGATGTTAGATATTAGAAAGTTGGTGATGGGGTTGTGGAGATCCACACATATGTAGTGAGGGATAATTTTATTTCAGGTTAATACCTAGAATGTAATAAGTATCAGAAATCAAAAGAAATGAAACTTTATTCATGTCACAATTATTTATTGAATACCTACAATATGCTATCAATTATACTGCCCTTGGGAAGTTTACACATATGCAAGGGACACAGAGTCATAAATTGATAGTTAAAGATAATATGTTAAAGGCTTTATTAGGTTATGCCCAGGCTATGACTGCACTATGTCATAAATCTCTGTCATTTCAAATTATAAATTTGTTTCATTCCAACATAAACAAAGTTAGCTTTATTGTACAGGTTTAAAAAACCTTGAAATTGTTAAGGGCTTATGTTAAGTGTTCAGGGTTAACTTACAGTCTTATCAAATTTATAACCGTGAAGTCCCGTCTTTTAGAACATGTGGTTTGTGCTCTCAGCCCCTTCAAGGGGACAAATCATGTTATAATTGCAGCTGAAAACCTGAGGGAGATTCTCTTTTCTATTTTTGAGCCTCTTTATGACATCATTTATTGTCTACTGGCAATCAATTTAGGAAATCATGTTAGTCCACTAAGCACTTCAGATAAGGTGAGTGCACGAAGCATTCCAAGATTATCAACAGGAATTGCTTGCGTGTGTCATAAAGACAAAGGAAGGGGCAGGGCACGGCCCGCTGAAGGAGTCTGCAGCTCCTCCCCCCGTCGCCCAGAAGTCACTCACTTACAGTTAACTTGGAGTTATCACTCACAGATTGAAAGCCAGACAGCCATCACACACTCCGGGCTTATGTGTGTTTCTCACTCAATGATGAGGGTATCGGAACCGATACTGGACATGGACATGGCAAATTACAGTGAAGTTTTGGACCCAACGTATACAACTTTGGAGTTCGAAACTATGCAGATTCTGTATAATTCAAATGGTGAGTTCTCATCTGCTTGGAAATATATATATATATATATATATATATATATATATATATATATATATATGAATTAAGTATAGTGGGAGAAGTCAAACTGACCTTCCCAGGGGGTAGACCCGTGTTTTATTGCTGGAAAGTTCAGGACTTGCTTTTGAAGGCCACAAATCTAAGCTTTTGCACTTTGTCACAAAATTTAAATTAATCACGCTATGACTATTTTAAGTTTGAGCTAGAAAAAGCCTATTGATGCATAATAAAGTAACCTCAGAATTCTGTCCTGGGCCAGTTAGGCAAAAAAGAGGAGTTTCAGCAGTTATTGTATTTACTGTAAATCATAGTAGTAAGTAATATTGGCAGATTGGCTCTGAAGTCTGTTTTCTATGCTGTATTTAAAATGACTTATAGAACAGAGTTCCTACAGAACACTGGAGCCTTTTCCTGGGGTAAAGTCACCATTTGCCTCCTCCTGTCATTACTCCAGCTCTCAGCTGCTGCTGATGAGAAACTGCATTAAAAATTACAACCAAGTTTTTGCACTGAACACAAATATGAGAGGAAATAAAAGGTTTATATTATAACCCTACTTGACAAGCTAATGTTTAGCCCCACAAAGCTCTTGGTTTTATGTACTGTAACTTTTTAACTTTAAATAAGACATGAATTGTTTAGAGTTCATGTCTTTATGTAGTACAGTTTACTGTTGACTTTAAATTTATTTTGTAAGTAAAAATATTGCCCAAGATTAATTATAATTCAGAGAATTCCTAACTCTACTAATTATGTACACTTTGGAAAAGTGTGTGTGTGTGTGTGTGTGTGTGTGTGTGTGTGTTTAGTGCAAGGCTGAGAATGTATCTTGTACACAGAATATCTTAATGTTCTACTATGCTATTTTATCAGTGGGGCAATTTTTTTAAATTGTCAGAAGATGAATTCTGAAATCTTAGCACAAAGACAGTTAAAATGAACCAACAGTGTAAATTTTAGGAAGTTGCTATTTTGATGCCTTATGTTCAGATTTGATTGGAAGTATTTAATAGAGATTTATCTCAATAGAATCATGATTCTAGTTTTAAAGACTGTAGACTGCTAACTAGTAGGTTTGCCATAAATAGTCACTAAAACTGCTGACTTTCCAAAGGGATGTCTAACTTGTTTTCTTATAATAATGGTGTTAAAAATACATAAGTATGACATTAAACTTAAAGCAAGAGTTCCATTTTTCCATATTTCCATGTCATCTCCCAGAATGCAGTTAATTCTTAACACTTCTAATTGCTATGTTTCTAATATCTATTTTCTTTATGTACCAAAATAGAAATTCCTAACTTTAAATTGTATAACATCACCCTGTTAACCTTAAACATGTCCTCATTAAGTTCTTCTTTTATTTTATTAAATTATATAGGATAATATTTGTCTACACAGAAGTATTAGTAAGTAGAATAGATGTGCTGTCACAGAATGTAATTGAGACATGACAGCCTTTAATTTTTACTGTTTGTTATATTGGAGATACAATAATGGATTGTTACCATGTTTATATTAGACAATTTATGATAAATTAAAATTTAAAAACATATATATTCAGTATCTTTTGATTACATACAGATTTTTAAAGATGTAATCAACAACATTAATGCATTTAAGAAATATATAAGTAAAAATATCTTTGCCCTTTTGTCCAAAACTAAATATTAGATGCCCACGTTACAAGGAGCATAGTTCTAAGAGCTGGAAGACAGAGGGGTGAGCAAGACAGACAAATTCTCTGACATCACAGAGGTTGTATTCATGAACAAAGGTGGATAGGAAGTGAGCAGTCCAACACAGAATACAATTTTAGACAGTGAAGCAGTTATTTCTAAAACAATTTAAGCAAGATTCTAGGTTCTACCTGGAGGACAGACGGCAGGTGACTCTCTTTGAGGGGTGTTCAGAGGACGTTTCACAACGTACGGTTCGAGCAGCACATAGAGGGCCAGCAGGAAGAAGTTCTTGAGAAAGAACTTTCCTTCCAGGGAGAAGGAACAGCAAGTGCAGAGGCTCTGAGGTGGGAACAGACTTTCAAGGGGGAAAAGGGGCAACAGTGCTGGAGAGTAGTGAGCAGGATGGGAAATGGCACCAGGTGACGGGATCAGAGAGGTGGGAGGGGGCCTTTGTCATGCACAGCTTCCGTGGCCCAGGCAAGATGGCCTGTATCTACGGGTTGGGTGCAGAAGGCAGCTAGATGTGACTGTCTTGTACCAGGAGCACTTTGGGGGCTTCGGGGTCATACACTGTAAGGGGGCAGGGGTGAAAGGGGAGAAATTAGACATGAGGCTCTTGTAGTGATCCAACGGAAAGATGGCCAAGTGGATAAGGGTGGAAACTTATCAGCTCGATATATATATTTAAAATACGGGCTTTACTGTTGGGTTGGATATGAGTGGTGGAGAGAATTCGGTGACTGTGGTTATGGGCCGTAGGTCCTGGATGGTACCCTTGACTGACATAGGAAAGACTGAAGGAAAACCTCATCCTGGGGGGGAAATTCGGAGTTCTGTTTCTATACGTTAATTTGCAATTCCTGTTACACTTCAAAGGGAAGTTGTTCAGTGCATATTTTGGCGTCGCAGACCATTGCCGAGGAGAGACATCAGGGCGAGAGAGAAAACACGGAGAGTTTTAATCACACGGTTCATAAGCAATGGCATCCCCCTGGGAAAGGCCGTAGTTGGGGCACTGAGCCCTATAGTGTCTCCAGTATGGGAGGGGAGCTCAGCACGGAGACTGGGGGGAGGGGGCATGGGGCCCCCAAGAAGCCACGCAATGACTGCTTCAGGCCTGTGGATACTTAGGAGAGCGATGGAAGCCAGGAAGCCTCTGTAGTAACCATGCTCTACTCCCCGTCCTTCTTTTCTTTAGCGGACAGTTCTGCCCCAGAGACGACAAGTATGAATACCGCAGACAACGGCGTCAACTGTCTGTGTGCCATATGTGGGGACAGGGCGACCGGGAAGCACTACGGAGCGTCCAGCTGCGACGGCTGCAAGGGCTTCTTCAGGCGCAGCATACGCAAGAGTCACGTGTACTCCTGCAGGTACTGGCCGCGCTCCTGTCCCGAGGGGTGTCTCCACGTGGGGTGCAGGAGGGAAGGGGGTGACTCTCAGCTTCCAGTCTCTGTAACGCTGAAGAACACAACCCATAAGCTACGTCGGGCGTGAGGACGTGTGGGTGCTCACCCAGGTGATTCTTTTCTTCACGAAACGTTGACTTACGAAATGTAGGTTAAAACCCCCAAAATCCACGTACTTACCCCCAACTTAGACCAACGTAGTTGGAGCCCAGGGGACACCCCTGCGGTCACTTTCTCCTTGTCCCCTCTCTCCCAGGGGTAACTACTGTCTGAAATTCACTGTCTTGTGTTTCTTTGTTGCTTCACCCAATGCATTCCTCTATCAATGGACATTTCAAGGGTTTCACCATGTTTCTGCATAGTGATTTTTAAAGCATCATCACCTCTTGAGTCTTTTAAACAAAATTATAAAAATATAGATGATTTTTCATAGCTCGTTGACGCGTGAAGTTAAATTATTCATCCTAAAATTTTAAATGTATTTCTTGTGCCACAGTTCTTTTGCCATTGAATTTGTGTTTCATCTAAAACCTGTTTATTTCTAGCAGGCTGGGTTTATTGTTGTTGTTTGTATTTTTAAAAATTATCTAGTCAACGTCATAGCACAGTTTAGGGGTAGATATTCCACACTGTGTGTTCAGAATGACAATTCTTGAATGCAGATTGTATCTATATTAAATATGGATTATTGATAATGACTGATTATAACAGAAAAATAACTTTTTATTTTACCAATGAAAGGCATGTGAAGGATTATGTTGTTTTAAGAGCAAGTTGGATATTTGGGAGGAAGTTAATTCTTTCACGATATAACATTATTTTATTTCTAGGAGTGGGGAAAAGTTAATGTATAACTCCCCAAATAGGGAGTTCCCTGATGGTGTAGTGGCTTAGGGTTTCGGCGCTGGCGCTGTCAGTACTGAGGCCTGGGTTCGATTCCCGGCCAGGGAGCTACCCACATACCAAAAAAGCAAAAACAAAAACAAAAAAAAAAAAACAAAAACAAAAACAAATAACTCCCCAAATATCTAACCAGTGTTCTCTAGTAATTATTCCTGGAGAGCTTAGTAGTTCAAAAAAGGTAAGTAATTCACTTTAAAACCTTCCTGATAAATGAAAATTTTATACACACACACACATACACACACACACACACACACTCTTAAGATAAAAAGTTGACCAAGTAGATTTCCAAAATTGTCAACTAAAATAAATACAAAATAACATGGAAACAGTACTTGAGTCATGTGTTCTGTAACAAGTGAAATACATACATATATATGTGTGTGTGTGTGTGTGTGTGTGTGTATGTGTGTGTGTGTGTATGTAGTGTGTGTGTGTGTGTGTGTATGTATATATATATATATATATAATATATATATAATTGGTTATCCACACAACTAAATACAACAACAACAACAAAATAAGAGTCATAGAATATCAGCACAGAAGGCCATCAAGATTTCCACCCTTCCTGTCTGGGAAGAGAGGGAAAGGTGTGTTCCCATAGCAACTTTTGGAAATTTAAGACACATCCCAACTGCGTACTGGGGAACTCCTCCCACCCTCCCGTCACCAGTACGGCCGCCACCTTGGCCTTCTTCACATATTCCGCTACTAAGCAAACGTTGTGATTTTCCCTTTGACACATAGTTAACTATATTGATGCAAGCTTAGGGGCATAAAGTCTTTTTAAAAACAAGTTTTTCTGGTCTCAAATTTATCCATTTCTTTATTTTTACAAATGTCATGTCCACTCTACCTCTTCCATCACACTGAAGGTGGGGTTACCCTCCTAAAGCACTTTAAATGACTGTCTCGGTGCTTTTCACACATTATGCTGTTTATTAGGGCTACACCGGGTAAGCTTGTATGTCTCCTCTATTAAGTTGTAGCCTCCTTGAATGGAGGAGATGGGCTATATTCCCCCTGTTTAACCCCTGCACCTCAATCTTATACATGGTAGTCACTTAATGTTTATTCCATTTTTGCATTAATTTAACGTTAACAGGATGTGTTCTCCTGTTACTTTTATTGGTAATTTGGTTCCCCCGCCTTAATCGCCTCAACTATGAATTCATTCCCAAGCGAACAATGTTTTTTTTCCCATTCTGAAATTATCTCTTTTTTCCAGCTCAATGCATTTATTTTAAGTGGCCACCCATATTTTTTAGAAGAAATGTCTTCTTTTATAGATCACAAAATATATTCTTTTATTTTCATCATTAATAATCAACTATAGATAATCAGGGATATATCAATACATATGGGTAACCTTCAGCTGGAGTTGCAGAGAAATGTTTTTGCTTACTGTATGATTAATATTGGCCCCAAAGTCTTTAAAGTACATTCACATAACGATGTTTTATGGTAGGTCCCCCCTATCTTAACGACTGTAAATTAACTGGGGGTGGTAAGTAGCAGCGCTATATGGAGAGTGAACGGTGCACCTGGGAATCCAGCTCAGGTCTAATTCCAGACACTGTACTCTCTTTTTTTTTCTTTAAGTGTACAGTTCAGTTTTCACTATGTCCACGGAGGTGTGCAACCATCACTACAACAACTAGAACATTTTCACCACCCTGTAAAGAAATCTTATAGCCTTTAGCAGCCAGTACCCTTTCCCCACAACACCCCTCCCAACCAGTGTGAGGCAGCTACTAGTCCACTTTTTGTTTCTATAGATTTGCCTCTTCTGGGCATTTGATATAAATGAAATTATACAATATGCAGCCTTTCGTGTCTGACTTTTTTTGTTAGGAATAGTGTTTTCAAGCTCATCTATTTTGTTACTTATCAAAAATAACACCCATCATGTGGGGGTACCATATTTTGTTTATTCATCAGCTAATAGGCATTTGGGTTGTCCCACCTTTTGGCTGTTACAAGTAATGCTGCCTTGGATGTTTATGTACCAGTGTTTGTGTGAACTTATGTTTTCACTTCTCTTGGGAACATACCTGGGAGCGGAATTGCTGGGTCGTTTGGTAATCTATGTTTACCTTTTTACAAAACTGCCAGATTTTCTTCCTAGGCAGCTGCAACATTTTCTGTTACAACCAGCAGTGTGTAAGGGTTCCAGTTTTTCTGCATCCGCATCAACACTTGTTATCGTCTTTTTTTCCTGATTTTAGTCATTTTTGTGCGTGTGAGCCGGTACCTAATTGTTCAGAGTCTGTATACTCAATGCTGTTTTCAGCTGCCCCTTGGTATGTAGTTTGGTATTCAGAGTAAACTCTAATTAGAGGTGAGGCACATTTAAAATTAATTAAAGAGTATTTAGAATGATTAATTAAGGAATATTTAGAATGAGAAAAATGTGGAAGTGTAGAGGAATGAAATTCTGATATATTCTTCCATCACACCCAAATCATCTTGCAATAAGCAATTAAAATTTATATGCCAAAGATTTTAAGACTGGGTTTGACTTTCATGACTCATGACAGAAATGACCATGTATGCTGACCAAAAGTGAGGCATCATTCAGTTTTATTTCATTACAGAGACCGCGTGAGAGATGAGGCTCGTATCTCCATGTACATGCTGATCGCGAGACTGGAAAAGTCATAGTGAACTGTTTGTTCTTACACATTGTTTCTATTGGGCCAAATTTGGCCATACTTATTGAATGTCTGTTTGTTTCCCTTTTTTCATAAAGAGTGTCCTGCAGTCTAATGCATCTTTTCTTTTTGATATTATAGGTTCAGCCGGCAATGTGTCGTTGACAAGGACAAAAGGAATCAATGTAGATATTGTCGATTAAGAAAGTGTTTTAGAGCGGGAATGAAGAAAGAAGGTAATGATACATAAAACAGTAATGATACCAAATGTCACGTTCTCCTTTAATCATAACATTTTCACATGAGTTCTGATTTTCCTTGGTTTTTCTCAATGAAGAATCGATGGCTCTTTGAGTTCAAAATTTTACTCAAGGGCCCTGACAGCCAGCTAGTAGGCAGTGCAGCCAGTCTTTATGTGAAGACTGTCTGATTCCAACACCATCCTGTCCACTATTGTGTTGTACCTAGCAACACAATCGTTGTCTTGATAACATCCCAATATCCTGTTCAAAAATAAATGGCAAAATCTATTAGTAGTTTGAAATTGTAAATGCATTTTTAAAGATATTTTATGGCCAATAAAAATAGACTTTTTTAAATTTCATGAATATTAATTGAACATTGACATTGCATGTATTCATTTATTTATTTAGCAAGTATTTGTTGAGCACTGCTACTCTCCAAACACAGGTATGGGTGCTGAGGTTTCAGTAGTTAATGTAATAAATTCCTCCTCCCTCTTAGGGAGCTTATATTCTGTTAAGGGACAGAACATAGACTTGATACTCTTAATTTCATTTTGAACATTAAACAATCTGATTGTATTACCCTATATTCTAAATATGTTTAATTTAGAAACAGATGTGTTGAACACATTTACACACTTGACTATGAATAGCCACTCCAAGACTTTATGCTCATCAGTTTTGCCACATGCTTGTGCCTATCTTATACAAAGAGATCTTTTTTAAAACTCTTTCACAAACTATAAAAAAATTATATTAAATCATTATGCAATCTTAAAATCACCATAACTAAATACAAATTTACTTTCAATTTTTGCTAGTGTTTTAGAAGAAAAACAAAATGGACATAATGTAAGATGTATTAAACCTGTCCTGAACACAGCCACTTTTTTCTTTATCACTCAGTTTTCTTAAACAGACAAAAATTCCATTAGTTTCATTCAGGATGCTGGTCTCAGAAAAGGTAGGCAAATGGAAGTTCAAAAATTAAAGGAGGAGCACTCTCCTGTTTAACAAGGACTTATTTGTAATAATGGCTTATTTGGTAGTGTTTGGGATTAATTACATACTTTGTCAATCACCTTCATCCATTTCTAAGTGAACTTCATCTCTACCCCTACTAAAGTACAAGCGAATCGCCATTCTGTATTTCCTTTAAGAGTTTTGCAGTTGGTGAAATAGAAAAAAAGCTTTCAAAAACAGTGCAAGTTTATCTTCTACAATTCGTAGACTAATATATTAGTTTTTTCTAAATAGATCAGGAATTAACTTTTGGGTTTAAAAGTAGGTATATTTCTCTTTTTTACAATAATAGCATGATATCAAGACAGTTCAAGATAGAAACCTATTATATAAACCTAGCTTTATGTAAAAACTGATAGCAGTATGGAAGGTTATGAATGTTCACAGTATCTTTTAGTCTGTTTCTGAAGATTGATCATGTAAATTAAATTCATAAAAGCATGGCTTACATTTTAATTTTTTATCTCCACGAATGTATTTCATCGTTTAGGCTGAAAATCAATGGCAATGTCTGTTAAAAAAAAAATGGAAGGGGTGAGTAAGCTACCAGTAAATATAATTTTAAAATAAAATATTAATGATTCACTCCAACGTAAAGACTAGACTCATTCTTAAAGGCAAAAAGCCCAGTATTTTTGTTTTCAAATTAATGAATTGATAGTGAACAGTAAGTTTTGGGTAAATAGTTGAATCTGGCATGGCAAATGAGTGACTTTTTTTAAACAAAAAAATAATTGCTCTAGAAAGTTCTGACAGTTTGTTTTGTCTTTCCAGCAGAACAGGATACAGCCTTAACTTAAGTAATTTAGGGGTGATAGGCCTTGTTTGCATTATTTTTAGTTAACGGAGATCATTTTACCACCTAAGTTTTAAAATCCAACTTTGACCTCTGATTTATGTTACTCTTAATGTGACAAATATACAGGTTAATATGTCCCCGTTCACTCTGTCTTATATTCAGTACTTAGTTTTCAGTAGGAATTTGGGGCATTCTTTCTTTCCCTTCTGAAGCAGGGAGGCCTTCGAAGCCTTGTCTGCGTATAACCGGTGAGGTTTCACCCTCCCAAAACGCTGCGAGTCACAGCCCAGGCGTCTCAGAGGAAACCGCCTACCTCCTGCAGCTTCTGCTTTATTCATGTTAATAAACTTTCCCAGGATGCCTTTTCGTAAGAGGTCGTCAGGTGACAGACTTAGCATCGCCATAACAAGAAAATAAATTTACTTTCAGATTTTGCTAGTGTTTTAGAAGAAAACGAAAATGGGTATTTTAAAGTCCATGACTCATGCCTTCTGACGGTGAATACACTCTTATCGTTGAGCCCTCGACCTCAACTGGCGATGCCCTTGCTCTGGTTATCATCTGGTTTCATTGACTTTGAGAGACTGGAAGACCAACTTCTTCACACACAGCGTGGCTGAACTGGCTGACCTTTAGCATGCCTGCCACCACCAAGTCCCCAAAGGCAGTATTTTCTGAGCTTAAGCGACAGGCCTGGCTCTTTCTACTTTTAAAAGGGGTCCAGAATGAAAAACATCTTCAGTTCCTACCCCTCTTTACCCCAGGTTTTCTAGAAATATCCATTCTCAGTTTTGTATATCCTGACCTAGCCGTGGCTTTTCTCCCCCAGCTGTGCAAAATGAACGTGACAGAATAAGCACCAGGAGGAGCACGTTCGATGGCACCACCATCCCCTCCATCAACACGCTGGCACAAGCAGAACTTCGGTCTCGCCAGGTACCGGCTGCACACCAGCCCCCGACCCTGCCTCATCCAATCAAATGTAGATGCAGGTGGAATGCTGCAATAATCTCCTATTTTCAAAGTAAAACTCTTCAGTTTGTGTCGGGTCATTTGACTTTTACTTTGAAAATATTAGTCAGACTGTTGACTTACTTTTGGCTTTTCTCGGACAAGTTCTTATTTCTTATTTCCCAAATATTAGTTTTTAAATGTTTGTTTAAAAGGTTGATTTAAAATACTTAATGCATAGCACACTGCTCTGGGGCAGTATCTGGTTTTATTGATTGAATCTATAAAATCGCTTACCACAGCTTGGAGGGGGTTTGGTTGAGACCTATCATCAGAGCTTCCTTCAAAATGACTTTCAGGCTCAAGAACTCACCTTGGCACCTGCTTTGGAAACAGGTAGTTAAGGGAAGAGCTAGGATTAAACAAACAAAAAAAAACACAGGCGAAAAGAGTTTAAATTTCTGGATTGAGAATCTGAGTTCTAAAGTTTAAAGATGTAGGTCCTTTTTATACATGAAAATAAATCAGGAATAAAATGAAGAAGTTTGTTTTAGCATTGCTCCTATTAGAAATGTTAATGACATTTTTCTATTATAGAGCAGCTTATGAAATAGCTAACTATTAATCCAGTCCCATAGTGAGTCAGGGCAACTACTTTCGTTTTTGATAACACAAGGGTAATAGGATGAGGTTAACGTCACCATTATCACCGTGGTTCCTTGAAGATTACTTGATGGTCCTATAAAGCACTTAGAGCCTGGTTTGAAGTGGGGGCTGTGAGGAAATACACACACACACACACACACACACGCTACGGAAAGACACGTACACACGTTCAAAGATTTCAAAAACAGAGTTTGTAAGAACTTTTAGAAAGTAAATTCTTCAGAGGAAGGACATTGTAACACCATTTATATTTTTATATAGTTCAAAATTATATATAGTTTTTAAAACTTTCATTATATGTTAGACTTTTGAATGATGTTGGGTCAAAAGTTGGTAACTTATTTTATTTTGAAGGGCTTCTGTTTAGTGCACCACATCAGTCATTCTGGCTTCTCATGTAAATCTATTCTCCCTAGTTTGGTAAATTTTATCCACTGGAAACTTTTCAACAAGCTAAAGATGGGTTTTGTTAATGGAAATGTCATTTTTTAAATTAAAAATAAAATCACAGAGCATATTTCATGTAAATACTCCATTATCTCTTTATAGGTCATTTTGAATTATGAAATGCCCAAAAGTTGGGTAGCTTATTTTACAGATTTATTTGGCTAGTAAAATCAGATGCCGCTGCCAGAGCATGTGCTATGCAGTGAATGTGTTCAATTTAACTTGAACCAACAAGTATTTTTTCTCAATCTAAAAATATTTAGTATATATCAAGATATGGTGACAGTGATCTTACCCACTTCAGTGGTATTTATTGCAGTCATAGAAAAAAGAGGAATACTGGTTATATGTTATTTTAAATGATAAGTTAATATAATGTTTTTCTTCATGCTAGATCTCAGCCTCCAGCCCCGGTGCAAGCACAGACATAAATGTTAAGAAAATCGCAAGTATTGGTGATGTCTGTGAGTCTATGAAACAACAGCTGCTGGTCCTGGTGGAATGGGCGAAATACATCCCTGCCTTCTGTGAGTTGCCACTGGACGATCAGGTATAACTCAGAGAAGTGACGGATGCTTTCAAAAAGGTCCTTTCAACTTGGCCACGTTTAGTGTCCCTTTAATTACCTTGATCGTTGACTTACCATATGTGACGAAGGTTACCTTGTGAGAAAAAGAGTGTCTCGTCCATTCACCTTCTTGTTCTGTCAAGAGGCATAGGTGTTTAACTTCCGTTTTAGGGGTCTTGGAAATTTCTTGACTGGATGGAGTTGAGCAAGACACTGTTCTTCCCTCTTGGAGTCTGGAGAGATTAAGTGAGAGAGGAAGACAGCCCGGTAACTGTCACTGTGAGACGAAGGGCTGGCAGGGTACGCGGTTTTGTCTTGGTGTTTGCTGAGGGCGCCGGGTCAGATTCCTCACTCCTAGACAGATGTCACCCAGGTCGTGGTAGTGTCCTTGTGGGCCCTTTGTGCAATTAACATAGAAAGTTTTGGTCTTCATGTTGTCGATTTTACTCTAGCATTACTGTATAAAAATGGTAGGTCTGGCAAAAAAAAAAAAAAGTCTATAGAATCATGCTCTGAGATCTACAGAGAAATAGAGAGAATGCAGATATAATGTTCTTTTCCTGATACATATATTTTCATACTCTGCCATATACACATTGAAACATTTAAATGAATAGCGAAGAACTTTAATTTCCTAATTAGTCTGTGAAGTTTCGATGATTAGTTTCAGATTCATTTCCAACTCTGCCGTCTTAAGTAGTATATTATACAATATTTTACAGATGAAAATATTTTGAAATTTTCCAATTCCCTTAACTGAATCAACCCTGATATATATTATACCCAGTTTATATTGTTACACACTTTCACCAATGTTTACAAAATGAACATTCAAAGGGAAAGGTGCAAGACTGTTTAAAAATCAAAGAAGGACAAAATATTTACACAACCAGAAAAAACAAAGTGTTCACAAGAAGTTAGTTCCATTTCTAGGAAAGCATTTCACTTGGTGACAAAAAAAGAAAATTTCTGTGACATCTGATATCATTCTTAAGGTGTTCTGTAACTGCCTTCCTGGTATGAATCATGGTTATTGACATATCATAAAGATAGCTGGGCTCAGAAGGTGACTTTAGAGTGAATAATGCTAAATTGCTAAAACCTACTTGTCTCACCCCAAGCCATATAAGGTTGTGTTATTTATCAGTTTTATATTTTTATTATCACTCCTCTTTAAAAGTTGCTGACTTATGTATGAAGACAATGATTTAAAAATGGGGAAATTGAAATCCAGTAACCTGTCAAAAGTAGTTTTTATTTGCAAACTCAGACTTTGATATTAACAACATAGCATTAACAGCTGTGGATTGGCAATTGTCTAGTGTGGGGACGGCCCTGGGGCATTAGCTTTCAGCCGTATTATATAGTAGACCATTTTACTTAATACTCTCAGGAGGCATGGAATCTCCACCTAACTATTTTAAAACTGAACTCTAGATCGGTTAAATTCACTCAGTAAGTTCATCAGACAAACATGCATTAGGATGACTGACCAGATTTAGGAACTGTGAGTATTCAGCAGTAAAAACATAGATTGTGTCACTGTTCTCGTAAAGTCTGCATTCTATTTGGGAGAGACAGACAATAAAACGAAACAGGATTATGAGTAAGTGGATTCTAGGTGGGGATACATTCTGTAAAATGAGATGGGACGTGTTGTTGGAGAATGACGGGTGGAGCGGTAACAGATACTTGACATTGGGAGTTCAAGAGAAGATGTTTTCTGAAAGGCAAAGGGCGAAGCATACCTAGATCTGGGGAGAAAGCATTCTGGGTACAAAAACAGCACATGCAAAGGCCCTGAGGTGGAGCAAAAATGATGCGCCCGCAGAAAAGTCTGGAAAGGCTGTTGCAAGGTGAAACCAGAGGCGTGCATGGGGGGCAGAGCACTGAACTATCACCTGGGAGGCCTTGGTGAAGGAGTTTGGATTTCATTCTAAGGGCAAGGAGACACCAGCAAAGAGTTTTCGGCTAAGAACTGGTGTTACATGATTATTATTTTACAAATATCATCTTGGGAGCTCTGTCAAGAAGGATCTAGGATGGAGGATCTGGGATAGAAACCAGAATGCCTAGTGGAGGACAGCAGAGTCAAAAAATGAAGTCTCATTTCTGACGTGAACAAGCATAACGAATGATGGTGCGCCATTTACTTAGATGACAAGGACCTAGAAGAGCATTACTCGGATGTGTGAAATCTGAGGCGCTTCCTGTTATTTCTAGTGGTGACGTTCAGCGGGCAACTGTGTATGTTCATGAAGCTCAGTAGAGAGCTGAGTGCAAAGCGTTAGAGGATCCACCTAGAATATCTTAGAACCCAGATTGCCCCCTTGCCCATTTCACTATATCACAAGGACCTGCTTGGCTTGCGTTTATTCAGTTTATTAAGTGTAAGAGATTGTGTTTTACATATGTTTTCTCATTTGATCCTTTTGTCGACACTGTGAAATTTTCACTATTGTCTCCATGTGAGTAGATGGACACAAATGCATCCCAAACATAAACGGCTGACCTGAAGTTAAACAGGTAGTTAGTCAAGCCAGATTGAACTCTGTTTGATTTTATTTCATTCTGTTGGATTCTGCTCACAATTTGTATGGACTTGTGAGTTTTAAAAATTTTGAAAAGTAAAACTCTATTGACATTCTGAGATAGAAATATAGAAGACTTAATGATGGCCAACTATAAATATTATATAGCATGTTAAAACAAACAAACAAAAAATGTCTCAGGCTTAAAGGACACTATGTTAATCAGACTCATATTATACTATCTTCTGATCATGATATTTTATAATTAATTGTTAACCTTGGATTTTTTTGTTTTATGTTCTATTAAGGTGGCCTTGTTGAGAGCTCATGCAGGGGAACATTTACTGCTTGGAGCTACAAAGAGATCCATGGTGTATAAAGATATTTTGCTTTTGGGTAAGTTTTTTTACTTTTTAAATTTGTGACGAAGTTCTGCGCACTTCCTTCTGATACGGGGTCTATTCCATGTGTACCAAGCACTTATAGACACTGACAGATGGGGCTTTCACTTCCCAAGTTGGTTTTCCTTACTTGAATTGCAGGGAAATTCTGACTGCATTAAATGTTCAGGATGTGTTAGGGTTTAAAAATGAAAGGAAGAGGTTATTCAATGAACAAAATCTTGAGATGTATTTAAATCATTAGTGATTTCTGTGACCATCTTATGAAGTCCCAGTGTTGTTTCATACTCCCTCTGTGTCTACTTAATAATTGTAATATGGCATCTTGTACTTCTTTTAAAGGAGCACAAGTGTTTCCGGGGTTCTCATTGACCATAATAAGCTATAAAATCCCAAGATTTAAAAAAAAAATTGGTGACAGTGTCTGGAGAATTCTAATAGTTAAATAACAGTGCTAGAAGAGACAAAAGTAGGATGGCAGGTAGAACGGAAGTGGGGGGCACAAAGGGACAGCTTTTGTCTTCATTAAGTAAGTCTCCAATCCCCCACCCTACTTAGTTCATAAATTAGGTTACCTGTTAAAAGAGTAAAGAGCACTCCATCGCTTATTAGCTCTACCAGACTTGTGTAAAATTCTATTTAGGTGATAGATATTTTGTCCTAAACTACAAACAAATAGAATATAATACAGTTACTAGCTGGTATTTATTGAGGACGTACTACGTAACATGCATTTCCCTGAGTGCTTTACATGTTTATCACCACTCTCCCAGAATCCTCACAAAAATAACCTGAAGTGATTATTTTCAGCCCATTTTTCAGATGAAGAAATGGAGGCAGAGAAAGTTTACCTAAGATCACGAAGCTAGTAAGGGATAGAGCCAGGATGCTAAACCGCGTACATAACCACAGAGATTGCGCCTTCGGGTTTTATTAAACACTCTTGCATTTAGAGAACCCCAATAATACCAGTCTCATTATAGAGCTGAATACAATATACCTAGAAAACACCATTTTTACAACTAATTCTAAAATCATTGTATTGTGTCAGAGTAGGTAAATAACTTTTCATAAGAAGAACAATGCTTTATTTTTTGAATAATTTTGCACACGTTACACTGAAAATTGTCTTGTCCTGCAGTGAAAGAATTGGGAATGTTCTGCTTTTTATAAAACTAGAAAGTTAACAGCTCGGTTGTTATTTTAGGAGTATAATACACCTCTAATTTTCTAATATTTTAGAAGCTATAATCAATATTTATTATATCCTCTCCAGAGACTTTCCAAGTTAGTACGGCCTTCAGGGAGTAGTAGGTGGTCCACTCTCTACCCAATTTCTGAAATCCCTTAAATTCCTCCCTGTAAAGTGATCATCCCATCCCTACTAAAGAAACCCAGGAAGAAAGACTTTACTGTTCAATGAGGCAACCCAAGAGAAGGCACACACTAATTTTTAAAAAGTGCCCTCTACTTAGGCTTATTAAAGTGATCTCAGTAGTTGTTACACCCACATGGACCCAGACACCAAAGGAAGGGGGCGGTTTGTAATCGACTCTAAGCCCGAAAGGCTTCTGAGGTTTTGTGGTATGCTTGTTCCTGAGTGAGACGCGAACCGATGGCGGAAGGAGAGTCGTGGTACTTCGTTTCTCTCTTGTCAATTATTAGCTTGTTATTAGCCTGGAGTTTAGTGTTATCACCGGTGACTGAGGCTGTTAAAAGGCATGTGATCAGACTATCAAGGTTGACCCTGTAAAGGGCTCTTATATTTTTCTAACTTAATACCACTAGGAGAGGAAGTACTGCTATTAATTCTGCAAGGGGAGGCCATTGAAAACCATGGTTTGCAAAAGCAAAAACGTAGGTGATACCTGACAGTTTCTTCCCCCTGGGGGTGATTATTATGTTTATTTGTAGGCAACAACTACGTTATACACCGCAACAGCTGTGAAGTGGAGATCAGCCGTGTGGCCAATCGGGTGCTGGACGAGCTGGTCCGACCCTTTCAGGATATCCAGGTCGATGACAACGAATACGCCTGCTTGAAGGCGATTGTGTTTTTTGACCCAGGTTTGTTTCCAAAACCCCATTCAAATAATAACTAGAACGAATATTAAACTGGTTTTTATTTTACTATGAGACCATGTGCCATCACATTCTGGCAAGGTCCGATCCCCAGAGGGTCCTTTCTGCCCCTTCATTAGATGCAAAAGGGCTGAGTGACCCCATCAAGATCAAAAATATGCGGTTCCAAGTGCAGCTCAGCCTGGAGGACTACATCAACGACCGGCAGTACGACTCGCGCGGGAGGTTCGGCGAGCTGCTCCTCCTGCTGCCCACCCTGCAGAGCATCACCTGGCAGATGATCGAGCAGATCCAGTTTGTGAAGCTTTTCGGGATGATTAAAATCGACAACCTCCTTCAGGAGATGCTACTGGGCGGTGAGTGCCTCGGAAACTGTTGCATTTGTTAGCGTCCCACCGCGCACCTTGGAGTGAGTTCGACGCTTAGAATGGACGCTTACATTTAGGAAGTCTGCAGAACCTACGGGATGGGGCAGGACACGTGAACATAGTCTCATCCCCCCTCTTACTCTCCTCCGCGGGGCCCCTCTAACCTCGATATCCAGGTCCTTCAAATATGCTAAATACAAACATATTTCCTGTCTTCAGTACTCCTTGAGGTGTATTTGTCTATGCCTTTACTCCTTTGACAGCTCAAGGATATGTGAATTGCAACATAACCTAATGTATTTATATACGTGTGTGTGTGTGTGCTCTCCAGAAAAAGTCCAGCCGTATATGCTTCTATTTTTCGTTTTACACGGCTGGGTCCTTTTCAGACAGCCCTTGTGTATATACAGTAAATATCTTCAAAATGAACACTTTGCTCCTGAAATAATTAAGTGACCCAACACAACGAGAAGGGAAAAATGAGATTTCGTTACTGCCATAAATGTCAGGAATAAGTTAAGAAAGCATCTATTCTGTGTTCTGATCTAGATTCAATTTCCTTATGGAATCACTTTATTTTAGTTTTAGTTCTCTGGTGCTTAATGTGTTCCTAATGCTGTCTTCCTGAAATCAAAGTTGTGTGTGCCGTTCGGGTGATCCCAAATACTCTAAACCCGAGGTAAGTGATTCTTGGAATTGCCCACACAACAGGCAGCAAACCTAATGATTCCAGGAAGCAGCACACAAGGTCCATTATTAATAGACAACATAATATGATGCAACATTCATCCAGCCAATGTGCAGTGAAAGCTGACATTGTCCTTAATATGGCAGTGGCTCTATTAATTTATTTTTGAATGCCCAAAAAGCACTTTGTAAAAATGGCAATATTCAAGCTGTCAATCAAAGCATTTGTTCCAAGGTAAAATTGCCGTTCCTGACTAAATGTCACTAATGCAAGCATCGTTTTTATCTTCTGTAGGTGCTTCCAATGACGTCAGCCATCTCCATCATCCGATGCACCCCCATTTGTCTCAAGATCCATTAACTGGACAGACTATCCTTTTGGGTCCTATGTCAACCCTGGTTCATACAGACCAGATCTGTAAGTAGCTGGACCCCTTTCCAGCCATAATATGCCTTGAACTTAATGACCTGAGGAAAAAGGGGGGATTTGGGGAAATAATCTGTTAGTATCCAGAAACTGCAACATCTGGATACAGATTTTTCTCCAGGACTCAACTGTGGGAGACTGTGATTTTCAGCAAGTCACTTATTTTAGTGAGTTTGCTCCCTAAAATGGAGATGAGGCAGCTTGTCCCACCCTGCGACCCAGGATGGCTTTGAATGTGGCCCAACACAAGTTCTTAACAACATGATGACCTTTTTTTGCAACCCATCTTTTTAGCTCATCAGCTATTGTTAGTGTTCATGTATTTTATGTGTGGCCCAAGGCAATAATTCTTCTTGGCCCAGGGAAGCCAAAAGTTTGGACAACCTCAAGTGCAAAGGAAACTATCCAGGCGGTCCTCGCTTTGCTGGGTAGTACAGGACCATAACCATGACTGTGCATGCTGGGACCGTGCAGAGAAACCTTCATAATCCATGGGACAATTACAGTTGCTTGTGACCTTTAAACATGTTCATCTTATAATGCCATATGTCAGTTATACCGCAGTAAAAAATAAAAAGTCAAAACATGAAGAACTCTCTTAACTACACTTTGCAGATGTGTGGGAAAACTAAAAACTGTAGTCATCCTACTATTTATTTTGTACACTGTAATTGGAAACATTAGAAACACTGAGAAGTGAGGTTTTATTTCTCTGTAAAGAAAAATTAAGTGTAGCTTGGATGGTGTTTGCACCGTCTCCTCCTACAACTTCTCAGAGGAAGGGACATCTTTTCTGTGCCTTGAGGAATATTCCTTTGCGGCAAGTTCAGATCGGCTTCCAAGGTTTTATCCTCTGCACCCTTCACTGTCCTGAAATAGCTCTGAGAATCCATGTGAGGGGACATTTTCTTTGCCAGCTTCATGTCCTCTGTGGCATCTTAGTCCTTTACAGAGCAGGCACTTGGCTCTCTTACGTCGTCGACCCGCGTGCCTTCACTGAGCTCCTGGCTGCGTATATAGGGGCTCTGCCGGCAGTTAGTGTCCTCGTTCCCATGGTCAGCTGTCCCTTCTGTCACCCCGCTTGGTTGGACTTGAATTACACTTCCAGCGTGGTCACTTTTGTTTCTTGGCTGCACTTTCATGGTTGTGCAAGCCAGTTCCCCTTCAACTGTCCGTTTTTGCAAAATGTCACACGGATTTATCACTGGGAGACAGGAGGCATCACAGCTACACACTCAGTTGTCAGCGCGTGAATTGAATAAATTATGTTCGGGACCAGTCACAGACAGACTCACGGAGGTGATGTGACTGGTCACAGGCCACAAGACACACCTGTGATTTGAGTCATTACTTGTAGCTGGAAGGGTTGGCCGTGCGGCCTGTATTTGCGTGGTACTCAGAGTTAATGGTGAGTTACCATGCTAAGTGCAACTTGAAACGTGCTCTTGCAGGACTTGGTGCTGTTGTTAGCTGATAACTGAAACCCATGTACATCAGAATTCTGCACAGCCAGGTTTACCTGGGAAAACTCTTTGGAACTATTAATAAAATGATTATCTGTAAAGACTAGCGGTTGTTAGTAGCTATATATGTTAACCGGGTAAGATTGCAGGTTTAACACAAATTCTACTTCCATAAGCTATCCTGGAGATAAATATCTCGATTTGACAAAACATCTAGAATTAACTGCCTCTTAATTATGCTAATTAATCTCAAATTTACCTTTGATCTATGGCCTCTGAATCCTTGAGTTATTGTGATGCGATTCGCATGCATACCCGCATTACTTACTGAATTTACAATAGCCCTTAATAACTAGGTACAATGTTGTTTTACCCAAATGTTCAATGTCACGTAACAGTTTAGTGAGTGCCACCTCATTGCTACCATAGAAATGCATGTTCTCAAGTCTGTCCTTTATTATAAGCATTGGTAGACATATGTGTAGATTTTGTCTGAAACACAAAATTCTTTTGAGTATATGACAGAGGCAGAAGTGAAGTTGTTAAAGAAAAGTAAAAATTGTGGAAATAGTATGACACATAAATACTATAAATAGTATTTAATCTGTGGGTCCCAGCGTACTTGAAAAACATTATTTTGGGACCATCCTTGCAAAGCAGATGCCACCATTGTGATTTACTAGGTTGTCAAGAGCGGACAGGCAAGCCCAATACCACACTAAAAACCAGAGAGTTGTGTCTCTGAGAGATTAGTTATTCATAAACTCAGAAAATAAAACACATTAACAACACATTAAGCATTATAGGCAAGAAAGTTTAACAATTCTGCGGGTGGTTGAATCCTTTACTTTTTAAACGCTTGTGTTCTAGTAGTTTAAAAGCATGTTGTTTGACTCTAATCTTTTTAGCATCCCATCATCATACTTTCCATTTTTATTTTCCTCTTTCAACATATTTATAAGAATCATTTGTGAAGGATAGCTTTGCTTTGCTTGTGCTCATTTAGAATATTTCATGTTTTATCCAAAGCAAAACATTAAACACAAGCACACAAAAATTTAAGTTCATGTGTGTTTTCTTGGTCTTTTAGAGCTGACCTCTGCAGTCTCAGATTTATCCTAAAAACACAGAAATAACTTTTAGAGCACTATGTTTATTCTTTTGCCAATTGGACTATCTCAAAATCTTGTCTCTATGTAATTGCTAACCCACGTAAAAATAAAACCATGCAAAAAGGGACTGCTCTCATTTTTGTATACAATTTTTTTCTAGAAATTTTTAAAAGTTTTTAAGAAAAAAATTTATAAAAATTGCAGTGCTTCAGTTTGATCATCCACCATTGTCTATTCTGTTACATATATGGAATAACAATAAATGTGACTACTAAACTATTTCAAGTTTTTAACACTTATACAATAGCTCCTACATTACTTTATAATATGGTAAAAGTTTGCAATAGAAGGATATACTATTCTAGACAGAGATAGTCAAATATTCTTTTCAAAAAATTACCTAGGCGTGCTCTTTGCATTGATGGGGAAGGGATAGACACACTCAGTGACAATAGAATAATTTTGAAGTGATAAAGCCAATGTTTTTCAGATACCTTTAACTACAACACAGATTTCAAAGCACTTGCAAAGTATCTTCCTTTCATTCTTTCTGTCATCAAGTATGTTGGCTTGAGTTAGGGAAATACAAACCAAATATATTTTATTTAATGTACATTTTTATTACAAAAATTAGAACATTTGTTTTCTAAGATATGAAAAAAAATCTAGCATTCTGTTAAATATTTTCATTCACATTTTTCTGCTGTGTATGTGAGAGAATCAAACCCTCAACACATGCTATTAAGAAAGGCAGAAAATAGTCAAGAGTTTTAAGCATGATCTAGTCCAGTTCAAATCTATTTGGAGATGTAGGGTAGGGGCGCATCTGAAACAGATATTGGTGAACCGATAGTGTGTTATATAAATCACTACTTTATACATAATCACTTAAAACCATCCAAAGTAAAATAATACACATTGGTGTCATGCAGGACTTAGGGGGATGGGTCTGGGTGACTGTTGTCATCACATACTATTCTCTGATTCTTTTTTTTAGCCACGCCTGAAACCCCGCTCCCTTCTCCACCGCCAGGCTCTGGACAAGAACAGTACAAAATAGCTGCGAATCAAGCTTCAGTCATTGCACACCAGCCTCTCTCCAAACAAAAGCCATTGTGAGGATATGTTTACTTCTAAACAGCACTGGATAAATGTGAGAAATCATTTGTCTTGAAATATCTCAGGATAGGACTTTTGGCAAACTCTTAGCCAGGGCTTCTTCATGGTGCTGTTATAAAGAGGGTAGTAAACACATTATTTTGTTGTTGATATGCTCATGTTGTTTGTTGTTGCTGTTGTTTAAAACCTTCAGTCGCAACGACCGCACATCTGAGTTTCAGAGTGTTTATACAGTACACGAGGGCTGTCTGGAAGGTTCCCAGCCATGTAATATGAAACACAGAGGCATGTATGGCTTCATCTTTCTGGACGGCCTTCGTATTTTTCCCGAGTTTCTCTAGCACTGTGCCTAAAGCAGTTGAATCTTATATAGTGCTTTCATTTGTTGTCTTAATATTAATTTAAATCTGTAAATAACTGCTTTCTTGTGATGTGATGCAGCAGTGTTTTTTTTTTTAATGGGTGAGAACAGTAAATCAGAAATCCCAGATTAATATAAAAAGAACCAAGTTTTTAATAAATTGTAAATTTGCAAATTTGAAAACTAAGCAGTTTCTATAGAATAGGGCATATAGATTTGTGAAGAAGAATCACTTCCTGGATGGCCTCCGGCTAAGAAGCATCTTTTTGGTTCACAGTTAAATATGCCTATTTTAGGTTGAGAAAAATCTGACCAGCCCTTCCAAGGGTGACTGGATATTCTTTCCAATCTGATTGTATTTGAAGATATAGGTTAAGATAAAACATATTAGTTTTAGCAGATAGTTTGCGGGCTAAACTGTAAAAAGAAACCCCTAACACGGTGGCTCAATCAAGAGAGAGGTTAATTTCTCTCTCTTAAAACAATCTAGAAGTTGTCATCCACTGGTGAGAATGCGGCACGTGCCCACACCTAGTGGTCAGGGAGGCTGGGAGAGGGGCCAGAAGCTTTATGCCAAACTGAAGCTGTGCATCTGGGAGATGAATATAGGAGACAAATTTAGCCATCGTTACACTCGCACTGCCTCATTTAATGGTCACAACAACCCCGTAAGAGGGGTATTGCTATCTTTTGTAAAACAAACAAACAAAAAAACCCTTTTCTTAAAGGGTTGAAGTAACATAACCAAAGTCTGTAAATCTAAAGAGTAGGAGAGCCACATTTAAGCCCAGGTCTGGTTGACTTTTATGAGGATAATGATGTCTTTGATGTGGGGTATCAAATGTGAGCTTCTTACTATGGTTTTGGTTTTTAAATATATGCAGTTGAGGGCTGATTGAACACTGTCATGTTACCTATAACACGTACTTACTCGTAAGCAGTGAGTGTGAAATCATTGCAGCATGATATGAAACCACTTTTGTACTTTTAAGAAGGGTTTTACAGCCCCAAAAATTAAGAAAATGAAAGGTGTACCAGATACATTATGATGAAAACAAAAACAAATTCAAATCACTAATTTTTATCAGGTTTTCAAAACTCCAGCAACCCAGGGATAGAGTGAAGGTTAATTCCCAACTAAGGAGTACAGTTCATTGAAGCTTTAACATGTTTGATATCATCTAATGTATTACCCGAAGCAGGGGACAACTGGTTGAGTAATTATCAATGATATAAAAATGTATCCCAACCTGGAAGAGACTGACTGACATGATTTTTTCAGGGTCTTTCAAAATTTCTAAGACCAAGATTTCATAACCCTCACTTACCCTACCAATAAAAATGTTCAGTAAAAGTTAACTACCTTATTGGCTCTTGAAGTCTTAAAGTGGGAAACAATCACTCAGTCAGAAGCTATCATTGATTGAACAGAATCAATTAATTCTTTCAAGACCTGCTACCTTTGTGCAAGTATAAAGTCATGTCTTTGGGAGAGTGAGAGAAAAGCAAAGTTTTTTTGGACCTTTCATTTTTTTGAAAATGTACTCTGGTACCTCTGTTTCCTTAAGAAGAATGTTTTTGATTTTTATAAATACAAGTATCATTTGTAGATTTCTGCTTACTTTTATGTGTTCTCTTAGAAGATATTAAAAAAACTTTAAAATATAAAACAAATTCAGTATGAGTAAGCCCATTAACTTATCTGCATATATTTACTAAACAGTTATGTTTTAGAAATTATTACTAACGATTTTGTTTTAATACTATGGTCAGGGAATTTGTAATATAATATTTTTGTATACTTAACTGCCAAAAATGCTGGATGAGAGAAATGGATATTTTTAAAATATTGATAAGGAGAGTTATTGCTTTTATAGTGCATAAAACTTTTTCAGGTAATAAAAATGAATAATTTATTGTGAAATAATGATTCATTTTATAAATGTAAAATTATTTTTATAAATTTTACTACTGAAATCAAAAATTACTAGATTTTTTTAAAAAATGTTAAATTATAATGAGATTAAAATATTGCTAACCTGTGATACCATGTTGTTTCACTGAACTTTCTAAATAAAAATTGAGAAAAAAACTGAAATGGGGTGTTTCCTTATTGCTCAAAAATGATTTTATAGTTTTATAGATAGTGATAATATTTGTACGGTCACATAGGTAAAACTTGCATAATGTTTGCTAATACTGCTCTGTAGAGGCTAATCATAGGATTGGACACTACTGAAGGGCGAATCCTCACACTGGCACTTTAATTCTGTAGTTTCGCTGACTTTTGTCCCAGGAATCAAAATATAGGACCCCTACTGGCTTCAAGTGTACTTGGTACCTAAAATTTTTTTTTTAATTTTTTTTTTTCTAATGTGTGTGTGTGTGTCTGTGTGTGGGGGGTAGTTCCCTGGCTGGGAAGGCACCTAAATTTTTAACCTGGAGGTTTTCATTGCTGGTGTCCTTTGCTCATATTTAAAGTTTCTTTGTAAAATTTCTTAGATTATGAGGACGCATATGTCTTGTTTTTATAGACTTCTACTAACTTTTATTTTATTTGTCCTTTATCAGGGCAATAGGTGACTCTCATTTAGGAATACAATTGTGCTTCAGGCTTACAGTGAAAGCCTCCACTCCGCCATCCACCTTCTTCCTTACCTTCTGCCCGTCAGCGAGCATGCTCAAGTAATGAAGTGTTTTATCTGACGTTTTCCTCCGTAGCTGAAAGTATATGTTTATATAATGTGGTTTTTCAATTTTTTTTTTCAGTTTTAGACCTTATCGGTATGCACTTGACCCCCACCACATTTTCCCAATGTCTTAATAAGTCTATTTTTACTTAGTGGTTACTATTTAAGTCATTGCAAGTAGCTTGGTGATTAAAGGCTCAGAGCTTGGAATGGCGGTCTGGATCCTGCCACCGTGCAAGCCACCCTATGAGCCACCATGCAAGTCCCCAAGAATGCAGAGGTTCCCCTGAAGGTGGGGAGACCAGTTTGGATACCAGAAGAATGAGGTAAATTATCTGTTACAGGACCAGCTTTGTCCAGTGGCCTTCCAGTCTGTTCCACTTACCTTCCTCTTTTAATTTTCTCCCAGGAAAGGGATCGCCATCTAAATTGACAGGAAAACGTGCCTCTGGGGGGGCACAGGCTGATGTCGTGGATGATGCTAAGGACTGACTGCGCCGGTTGCTGGCATGCCACTGGGCACGAACCCTCAGCCGGTAGACGTCATTCGAAAGCCACCTCCCCCATCGCCGTGCCCACTCCTGGACATGGCCTGTGTCCAAGGACGGTCAGTACAGGTGCCGAGAGGCCCTGCCCCCGTGCCCCGACT
This sequence comes from Lyroderma lyra, assembly GCA_004026885.1. Lineage (NCBI taxonomy): Eukaryota > Metazoa > Chordata > Mammalia > Chiroptera > Megadermatidae > Lyroderma > Lyroderma lyra. Next base: position 56,849 of record PVJL010009464.1, read on the forward strand.
GGGGACAACGCCGAAGAGCCAGCCCACTCTCAGCTCAGTATGGAATAGGCTGAGCTCTTTGCTGAGTCTGCATCACAGCTTCACCTCTTCCTCTCGCAGCGTGGGCCTCCGTCCTCTCTTTTGGGTGTGGATCCTTAGAGCATTCCCGAATAAATGTCCTGCCT
>PVJL010009465.1:0-56976 GCA_004026885.1 Lyroderma lyra
TTTCTTTCACTTAAAAAGCAATAAATTGACCTGTTGTACAAACTTCACTTATTATATTAATTTATCAGGATAATCCATTAATAGGGTTAATTATCAAAGCATGTAATATAATAAAAATTAATTGTTCTTTTTCCTTATCAAGTTTAGACATTGTCTAAATTTATTGTAAGAAGTATTTTGCATACATGTTAAAAACAAGAACTCTGGAGCCAGCTCGTGCTTTGAATATGGCTTCACTACCCTCCAGCAGCAACATCTTGAGTGGATTATTCTATGTGTCTGTGTCTGTTTCTTCATCTGTAAAATAGGAATTAAAATAACACCTTCCTTATAGGATTGCTATGAAAAGTAAATGACTTGATATATGTGAAGTCCATAAAACAGTAGCTGGTATAATTATAAATATTATTATTGCTGTTGCTGTTGCTTTTATTTTTCTTTTTTTTAAATGTTGGGAATTTAACCCATTTATATTATCACTCACCTTTTCTATCCTCTTCCTCCCAATATTGTTAGATCATATCATCTGCAACTTTAAGTGACATTAAATAGATGGCTTCATTTGACTTCCTCCTTTTCAATATGAAGATATTGATTATTTTATCCTCTTTTTTCTCTTGCCCACCTTCTAGTCTCTATCAGTTATATTTGTATCTTTACATTCCCCAAGTTGATGTGATTTTAATCTGTTTTTTAACCATGATTAAAACATCTGTGGCTTGTTCAAAACTCTAAAATGGAAAAAATAATAAAATCACTTCACATTATAATGTGCCTGTATATGGAGGTCACTGCAGAGACAAGTAGTATGTTTAAGATCACATTCTTATCTCTACAGGTCCAACATCACAGTCACTTTGCTACTATAGGAGAATATTCCAAGAGTCAGTTTTAATTGGATGCTCGTTTTCTGTAAACCACAATTGATTTTACCATGACCCCAAATTTGTTTAAGATAGCAACCATTGTGTCTAGTCTATCAGTTCTTTTTATATCCCATAATCTTGTTTTGTTTTGTTTTTTTGGTATGTGGGTAGCTCCCTGGCTGGGAATCGAACCCAGGCCACAGCACTGACAGCACCAGCGCCGAAGCCTTAAGCCACTACACCACCAGGGAACTCCAAAATTTTTCTTTTGTTTTGTTTTGGTTTTTTTGGTATGTGGGTAGCTCCCTGGCTGGGAATCGAACCCAGGCCGCAGCACTGACAGCGCCAGCACCAAAGTCTTATATATCCCATAATCTTGATGCTGGATTCCCTGTCCTCACACTCCTAGCTGAACTGCTAGTTCTGTAGGACTCCTGAATAGATATAATCCTGTAATTTCCATTGTTGTTTTAATGAATATCATTGCCTTTTCCCTAGTTTATTCCTTTGGGTTTTTATTGAATTATATCCTCATATAACATTCTAAAATACACAAAACTCAGACTTTCAAGTCCTTGGTGCCTGAAAGGGTTTTTATTCTGTTTTCATGTTTCATAGTCTGTTCAGCATAAAATTTCTCTTCAAAACATGAAACATTTCTCTATTGGCTTCTAGTATCCAGCATATCTGATGAAAAATTTGGTGTCAATCTGACATTTATTTTTGGTTTGTGACTGCATCTTCATCCAACCCTATCCTACATCTTAGGAAGATTTTATGTTTGCTTGTTTATTTATTTTTGTTTGTTTTTTCTTTGTTTTGCTGTTATATACTTTCAGAATTAATAGGAAAAATTCTATATTTTCATTTAGTTTTCTGGGCCCTTTGATCTAAAGATGTGTACTTTTGCCTCGGAAATTTTTCACTTATTACTGGATATTTTCTACTCAAATATCTTCTGTTCTCCCTTTGTAGAACTCCTATTAATCATAATTTAAAAGTATAAGATGAATTCTCTATTTTATATTTTTCCTCATATTTTTATCTTTATTTCCCTTTGTAGAGATTAGTTTAAATTTGTCTTTGTTTTTACATTGAAAACGTCATTGGCAATTATATTTTTAACTTACAAGCCTACTCTCTTTGTGTCTGTAATTATTCTTTTTCCATAGCTTCCTATTTCTGTCTTATGGATTTAATATCTTCTTTTACCTGTCTCTGGAAACTAATAGATATCTTTGAAGTTATTTTTTTTTCTTTATTTTCTCTGTTATCTGGACTGGTTATTTCATTTTTATTTTTCTTGTTCTTTGTACTTCTGTACATATTTTCCTCAGATATCTGGTGATATTCCTTGGTTCACATTTGAGAATGAGATCTCAGAAAGCTACTATTAAGTGCTGTATACCTGGGTGGATATTTCTACTGATTAAGTTTTAGTTTATTGTAAGCAAGGTGGAAGCTTTTCTATGTGTTGGAGAACCACTAAACCATTATGACATGGAGATATCCAAATGATGACCTTGGCTTTCTCTAATTAATTTTATTCTTCCAATGAAGAATATAATGTTTTTCCAAGTAGTTATATATCTTGCTGCTGAGAAAGTTTCACTTCTGCCTTAATATTATGGAGTGAGGAGCTCCACAAACCTGCTTCCCAGTGAAAATTATATATAAATTTAAATCTCTGAAAATGGTCTTAAGGGCATAGAGCCAATAAACAAAATCTAAGATTCTGGAAGAACAACGAAAATCTTTTGTTTTTTAAACCAAGAATCACTCCTTCTTTTTCTCTCAGAGCTCAGTGACACAGAAATGCAATTCCAAACTGATACAGCCAAGAACACAGAGAACCTTCTGCCCCCACTCTCAGTAAGAGGGCTATCTTACTGGGAAGGGCAGGATTTTAACATTTCTCATCTAGCTCCAGCTACCTATTACTAAGTCTAAATTCTGAATTATTGTATCTGAGAAATATAGGATCCCTTCTTCTGCCCAGTTCACATGTGTGGGATTAAAACTACCTGTATGAAACACTGCTAAGAATATTAGACCACTGATCACCCATATTTTGATTTGTGGAATGACAGTTCCACATGATGGGAGAGGCAAACCAGAAGAAACTGAGATTCCACTAAATACTCAGGCTCTAAACTGGAGGTGTATCTCATAAGTAAGTGTGATATTGACTCCATCCCCAGATCCAAAGCCTGGCTCAGAGATTTTGCTTGGAGGGTCAGACACAGGCTATGACGTAGAGAGCTCCAAATTTCTTAGAAAAGGAACTGACTTTATAACAGTGTAAAGTTCAATTCTAAGGATGTTGCTATGAACTGAGTGCTGTGCTCTCCCCACTATATTCATATTTTGAATCACTAACACACAATGTCATGTGAACTGGGCTTTTAGGAAATAAGGAAGTTTAGATGAGGTCATAAAGGTGGGACATTCAAGAAGGGATACGTGCCCTTATAAGAAGGGGTATCAGAGACAACATCCTTCCCTTTCTTTCTGCCAAGTGAGGAGACAGTGAGAAAGTAGCTGTCTACAGGCCACCAAGTGAGCTATCATCAGAAATTTCCCATGATAGTACCTTGATTTTGGATTTCTAGCCACAAGAACTGTGAGAAATTTTCGGTTGTGAAAGCCGTTCAATCTGGTATTTTCTTAGGGCATCCTAAACTGACTGAGATAGGAGTTCTCAAAAACAGTAGAGGTTTTGATGAAAAGCGATTGGGAGGAGATAGGTAGATTTATTTGACATACAGACTAAACTGTAGGCTAATATTCTAGAGAGACTTGGGAAAGATAAAATTAGGAGGAGCCCTCTTGTCATCAGAACAAATTTTCAAACACTGACCTTGGAAACTATACTTTTAAAATAAACCATCTTTTGTTAAATCAATCTGTAAAGCAATTAATGCTCAAGTATATTGTTGAAAATAATAGAACAATCAGCTGGTGATTAGTAAAATTTAATAGCTATAATAGCTAGGGTGTATCAGAAAAGAGGTACTCAAACAGAGCCCTGAAATAGCTAATCATCCTAGGAAGAATGTGAGCATAACTAAGATTTTACATCTTGAAATGCAACATCGGAGACTTCACATTTCTGGGGGAAAACAGATTTCATGAAGATAACTCAGTCATTAAAAAAATAAGAAAAGAAAAGAAAAATAGGAAGCCCAGGAAAGGAATGGACTGGACCAATATCTAGAGTTGCTACAACATATTTTTTAGAATGTCCATGTTGTAACAAAAATTACAATCATGCAAAGAAAAAGGAAAGCATGAGCCATATACTGAAAAAGAGAAAAAGCAGGAAACACCAGAGTAACAAGATGTCAGATTTAAGAGAAAAAGATTTTGAAGTAGCCATTTATAAATGCATTGAAAGAAAAAAGGAAATAATGATTAAGGAAGTAATTGAAAGTATGAAAACAAAGTCACATCAAACTGAGAACATTAGTAAAAAGAATTGATAAAAAAAGTAACAAATGGAAATTATTTAGTTGAAAAACTACAATAACCGAAATTTTTTTAAAATTGCTAAATGGCTCAACAGTTGATTTAACTGCCAGAATAAAGAATACATGATTTTGAAGGCAGACCATTAGCGATTATGTAATCTGTACAACAAAGAGAGAAAAGAATGAAGAAAAATGAAAAAAAAAGTACTCAGAGAAATGCAAGGCACCATTAACACACCAACATAGATTTTATTGGCTAGTTATGTGAATCAACTTGGCTAAGCTTTAGTACAAAGTTATTAATTCAAAAACTAATCTAGATGTTGCTGTGTAGGTATTTTGCAACTGTGGTTAACATTGATGATCAGTTGTTTGTAAGTAAGGACATGATCTTCAACAATTTGGGTAGGCATAATCATATCAGTTTATAGATCTTAACAGCAAAAGCCTAGATTTCCTCAGAAGAAATTGTACTTCAAAACTACAAAACCAGTTCCTGTCTGAGAGTTTCCAGGTGGTAGTAGAAGCACAGCTGTTTTGGGATAAGAAAATTACTCCAAATCGTAACTCAAAATCACAGGAACAAACGAAGAGATAAAGAAATGGTAAAAAAAAAAAAAGGTAGAATAGCAAAAGCTATAATTATTTACTTGTTCTTATTGTCATCTCTGAAGTTGATTAAAACATATAAAATTTATTAAGCAATAAATTTAACAATGTAATTTTATACAATGCTTGCAATATTTATAGGTACAATATGTATTACAGTAATATTACAAAAAAGAGAAAGGGAATAGAAATACATAGGAATATTATTTATCTCACTGAAATTAAGTAAGTCAATGTAAATCGTAAGCTGATTCTGATAATTTAGGATAATTATGGTAAATTGTAGAACAACCAATAAGAAAATAACTAAAAAATTACTTTAAAATTTAAATACATTTAAATGTTGCATTAGTCCTCTAACCCCTCCTTTTCAACATCATACTTGAAGTTCTAGTGAATTAAATAAGATAAGGAAAGAGAATAAAGTGTATATACATCGGGAAGGAAAAAATAAAACTGTTCAAATATGACACGATTATCTATGTACAAAATCTGAAAGAACTGATAAAAAAAAAAAAAAAAACCTTCCTGGAACTAACAAGTGATTATACCAAAGTTGTAGGTACAAGGTTGGTATACGCAAGTCAATAACTTTTATTTTTTTTATTGTTTAACTTATTGGGGTGAGATTGATTAACAAAAATTACATAGGTTCCAGATGTATAATTCTACAGTTCATTGTCTATATGTTGCATTATGTGTTTACCACCTGGAGTCAGTACTCTTTCCAACAGCATATACTTGACTCCCCCTCCCTCCTTTCCTACTCTTTCCCCACTTGTCTTCAAGTAACCACTAAACTATTACCTGTGTCCATGAGGTTTTATTTCTTTGTTGCTTACAGTTTTATATTCCACATATGAGTAAAGTCATATGGGTCTTGGTTTTTTTATGTCCAGCTTATTTCACTTAGCATGATGATATCAAGGTCCATTCATTTTGTTACAAATGGCTGTATTTCATCTTTTTTATTGCTGAGTAATATTGCATTGAATATATGTACAACAGCTTGTTTATCCAGTCATCTATCAAAGGGCACTTTGGTTGTTTCCATGTTTTGGCTATGGGGAACACTGCTATGATTACTATTGGGGTATGTAAGTCTTTGTGGACTAAGGGTTTCAAGTTTTGTGGGTTACATATTCAGAAGGGGGATTCCTGCATTGCATGGTAACTCCATTCCCAATTTTCTGAGGAAACTCCACACTGTCTTCCATAGTGGTTGTGCCAATTTGCATTCCCATCAGAAGTGTGTGAGGGTTCCCTTTTTGCCACAGCCTCTCCTGCACTTGTTACTTGTTTTGTTGATTATAGTCATCCTACCAGGTGTGAGGTAGTAGCTCATTGTGGTTATGATTTGCATTTCCCTAAAAACTAGTGAAGTTGAGCATTTTTTCATATATCTGTTGGCCACTTGCATGTCTTCAGGGAAGAAATGTCTGTTCAGGTCCTCTGCCCACTTTTTAATTGGGTTGTTTGTTTTTTGTTGAGTCATACTAGTTCTTTATATATTTTAGATATTAATCCCTTTTCAGATGCATTGTTTGCAAATATTTTCTCCCATTTGATTGGCTGTCTCTTAACTTTGTTGAAGGTTACTTTTGCTGTGCAGACGTTTTATAGTTTGATACCATCCCTTTCATTTATTTTTGCTTTTACTTCCCTTGACTTTGAGGTTAGGTTCATGAAGATCCTCCTTGACCCTGAGGTCTACAAGTTTGGTACCAAAATTTTCTCCTAAAAGTTTATTTTTTCAGGTCTTATGTGGCAATCTTTAATCCATTTTGAATTAATTTTAATATATGGTGACAGTTCACAGCTCAGATTCATTCCTTTGCACATGGTTTTCCTAATTTTTCAGCACTGTCTACTGAAGAGGCTTTCTTTTCTTCATTGTATATTTTTCATTCCTTTATCAAAAATTATTTGTTACTGTATTTGTAGATTTACTTCTGGGTTTCTGATTGTGTTCGATTAGTCTGTTTGTCTGTTTTTCTGCCACTACCAAGATGTTTTTATAATTGACACTTTGTAGTATAAATTGAAATCAGGGAGCTTGATACCTCCAGCCTTATTCTTTTTATGTAGTATTGCTTTTACGAGTCTAGGTCTTTTGTCCTTTCATACAAATCTGTTAATTTTTGTACCTATTTCATGAAAGTATGTTTGTGGGATTTTGATGGGAATTGCATTAAATCTGTATGTTACTTTGGGTAACACGACTATTTTAACAATGTGAAATCTTCTGATCCATGAACATGGAATATATTTCCATTTCTTTATGTCCTCATCAATTTCTTTTAACAGTATCTTATAGTTTTTCATGTATAAGTTCATCACATTCTTGTTAAGTAACTTCCCAGGTTATTTTATTGTTTTTGCTTCAATCTCAAAAGGTATTGACTCTCTCTCATGTCTTTTTCTGAAGATTTGTTATTTGTATATAGAAATGTAATTGGTTTTTCTACATTGATTTTGTATCCTACAACTTTATTCGTTTATAGTTTCTAAAAGTTTTCTAATGGAGTCTTTGGAATTTTCTATATAAAGGTTTATGTCACCTGTTAGAACTTTCACTACTTTAGTGAATAGCAGTGGAGAGAGAAGCATCCCTTTCTTGTTTCTCATTTTAGGAGAATGGACTTCAGCTTTTACACATTCAGTGTTATATTAGCTGAAAGTTTGTCATATATGGGCTTTATTATGTTGAGGTACTTTCCTTCTATATGCATTTTATTCATTGTTTTGATAATAAATTTTTGTTGTTTCTTGTTAAATGCTTTTTCTGGATCAATTGATATGATTGTATATTTTTTATTTTGTTTATATGGTGTATCACATTGATTGATTTGCATATGTTCAACCATCCTTGAGCTCCTGGGATGAATTTCACTTGATAGTTGTGTATAATCCTTTTGATGCATTGTTTTATTCTATTTGTTGATATTTTATTTAATATTTTTGCATCTGTGTTCATTAGAGAAATTGATCTATAGTTTTTTTTCCTTTTTCTTTTCTTATATGTATGTGTGTGTTTGTGTGTGTGTGTGTGTGTGTGTGTGTGTGTGTGTGTGTGTGTTTACCAGGCTTTGGTATTGGGGTAATTTTGGCCTCATAGACTGGGTATGGAAGTTTTGCCTCATCTTGCATTTTTTAAAAGAGTCTGAGGAGGATACATGTTAATTCTTCTTAGAGTTCCTGATAAAACTCATTGGTGAAATGGACTGCTCCAGGGCTTTTGCCTTCGGAGAGATTTTAAATGATTCTTTCACTCATTTAAAAGCTCTAAAAAATATAATTTGTACTGTGGTATAAAAGTACATACAACTATAAATCTTCTGTGTTCCAAATGGTTAAAACAAAAACCTCCCATATGCTATATAATCAATCTACACTTACTATATATCATCATCATCATCATCAAAATTATATCAAAGAAGAAACAGACCTATGATGGCTTAGTAGTTAATTTTAAAATACACAATCTGCATATTGGATGAATAATGACATTAGTAAATGACATAAGTATAAATAAGTATTGCTATATTGACAAAAATTATACAATCAAAGCCTCTTAACTTTTATTATTCATTGGCTAAATGTTAGAAGGCCAACAAAGACATGATATTAAATTTCAGAAATGCTTAAGTAATTTCTACTATGTGATCATTTAATTTTTTTTGTTTGTTATTTTTTTAGTTATCATTAAAATTGATGTCCAAATCTCTATTATTGTCTCTTTTACCTGAGAAAAAGTTTAAGATGAAGAGCCAGAATGCTGGACTTTGATCCCTGGCTGACACTAATATGTATGACTTTTATTTGCTTTCTTTTGCTTAATTTACTTAACTTTACCTGTCTGAGTTTTAGGTTTCAAACATACAAAATGAAAATGTAATGACTAGCCTCCCCAGGTCAGATAGATATTTGATGATTACATGCATTCCTTTAAAGGAAAGGATTTTGAAAATTATTATTTCTATTATTGGAATACTTTGTGGAAGATTAAAGATTTCCAAGCTATAAATATGCAGGGAAAGGCTCACTTATAGGAAAGGACATCCTTCCAATGTCAAATATTTAGCTTCAATGAAGTTCAAGAATCTAAAATTTCATTACTTATATTTATATAAATGGAGTATTATATAAGTTTAAGGTAAAAACCATTAATATTATCTTTATTTCAAGGATATGATTTCACAGTTCCAGTACTGCCTTTAACATTAAATACATATATCCAGGCAGGAAAGTGAGGATGTGTGGTTTTCAATTAAAAGGGTAAGAAAAAATTTTTTTTAATTTGTTTTCTGTGTACTGGCAAATGGAATAGATTTGAGTTATCTCCAGAAGATAAGTTCCTGAGCCAGCCAAATCTGGGGTTGAGTCTTGGCTGTGTAACTTATCACTTAGACCTGACCTGTTAACTCATCTGTAAAATGAGGATAACAACCATAGAAAGTTGTTGTGAGGATTATATGAGTTATTGCACAAGAAACACAGTATATACATCCAGAACCTAATGACTGCACAATAAACTTGACTCATTGTATATTAGTGGCCAAAGTCAACAATGAAAAGGGATACTAAACCATGCCATCAAGACCACTGTTGCTCTTAAAGTGAGTACTTATGCATTCTAATCTGAACAATTCTGTTCAATGGTAGTGTACAACTTCCTGAGTTATAAGTTATGAATAATTATACTAAGGCAGTTTACAATACATGAAATATGTTGTGGTAGCAAGAAAAGTGTCTGGCTTTTGATCTGACCTCAAAGAGATTTATACTGTTACTGCACTTTGAGACAGGATAGAGAGTTAAACAGGCAATACGTTGCCAGGTACAAAAAAATTGGAAAATTCTCCCACTCTCCTCCTGTCTTCTTCCTTTTTACTGTCTTCTGTCTCTTACTCTTGTTTTTTCTGTCTCTTAGATATTGACTTTAAACTAATAGTTGGCTCAAATCTTTCTGGCTTTTTGAAACAATACACTTTGTATATGCTTCTTGGATAAACATATTTTGATCTGTTCTTTGTTACTTTCACACTCTCTGACCCCATAATTTTATGAAGCCACCACTGCCAATCAAATATGCTTTGATAATTTATTCCTCTGCTCCCCTACCTAAACATGGAGCCCACAGGAGCTGCACTCACCCTCAGCCACTCTTATGGAGCAGAATGAACACAAGGTTTGTTTTCTTTCTTTTATAAAATGGGGTATCATTGCATACTAGACTAGTTCCCAACTCTGACTGTGTATTAGAAAGCATACTTGGAAAATATTTTGTTTAACTATAAATTGCCAAGTTGTATCCCAACCCTACTGAAATGGAATCTTTATGGGTGGGATTCAAGGGTCTGCATTTTTAAATATGTTTAAATATGTTCCCTGTTTTTCCTCATACCACCAGCCTAGCATCAAAGCCCCAATAATGTGTTGTGAAACCAATGTAATTGACAATTTTTTTTTTGCTATTTAGTATGTGGGTAGCTCCCCGACTGGGAATCGAACCCAGGCCATAGCGCTGACAGCGCCAGCTCCGAAGCCTTAAGCCACTACACCATCAGGGAACTCCCGTAATTGACAATTATTATGCTACTCTATCCCAAAATGAAAGGCAAGAGAAGGATACAAATAAAAACAGAAACAAAAGAGAAATGACAACTGACACCACAGACATACACAATAGTATAAGAAAATACTATGAACAAACACATGCCAACAAATTTGACAATCTGAAAGAAATGGAGAAACTCCTAGAAATAATTATCTAAGACTGAATTAAGAAGAAGCAGAAAATCTGAACAGGTTAATTAACACTAATAAAATTAAATCAGTAGTAAAAAAATTCCAACAAACAAAATTCCTGAACCAGAAGGCTTCAGAGGTGAAGTTTATCAAACATTCAAAAAAGAATAAATGGCTACTCTTCTCAAATTATTCCAAAAAAAAAAAAAAAACAAAACAAGAGAAGGGAAGGCTTCCGTGCTCATTTTTGAGGCCACCATTACCTTGGTTCAAAAACCAGACAAAGACGTTACAAAAAATAATTATAGGCTGATATTTCCAGTGAACATAAATGCACAAATACTCAACAGAATACTAGCACACCAAATTCAGTAATACATTTCAAAGATCATACGCTATGATCAAATGGGATTTATTCTTGGGATGCAAGGTTGGTTAAATATCCACAAAATGAGAAAGAAGTTCAAGATGGAATGTTAGGTAAACACTGTGTCTACAGCTTCTCAGGATCACATCAAAATTGCAAATAAATTGTGCAACAATCAACCCTGGGAGTCATCAGAAGACTAGCTGAAGAGAAGCCTTACAATTAAAGATGTAAAGAAGAGGCCACATTGAGACCAGTAGAAAGAGCAGAAACATGAAAGGGGCTGACCCAAAACCCACAGATAGTGGTTGGACACCAGGAAGGACATCTCAGTAGTGGAAGTCCCCTCAGAAGAAGAAGGGGTCGCAGCCCCACACTAGGCTTTCCAACCTGGGAGACCTCTGCTGAATAGAGGAGATCCCATAAGATCTGGCAGTGAAAATCAAGGATTCTATGTGTCCCAGTGAGAACAGAAGGCAATTGAAAATCCAGATGACCTCCTAAAAGATGCCTACACGAACTCAATCATGTGCAAAAACTCACCTGGTTTCTGGTTGAAGGGTGGCAACTCTGTAGGCACCAGAGACTATGAGAAAAAAGTTGAGCTGTGTGGTTTTGACATAAGAATTGGAGGAACCCATTGTCCTTGTGTGGAGCCTGCCTCATGTGTAGCCTACAGTATGGCACCATCTTTTCTATGCTGAACCCTCTCCTAAAAGGCAAATTCTGAGACTACACTGGTCTGGTAAAATTTACACGTGCACACCACTTTGTGATGTACTGGGTCCCTGCCCCACCCAGCTAATTCTACATCTTCTAGGGTGCTCCAGGCTGCTGAGCATTCAGCCCTACCCTACAAGCAGTGGAAGAATTTCTAACAGACTTTTCCAGGAGGAGTTGCCCGTGGCAAACAAGGGAGCTTTTGGTAGTAAGAAGCTGGCCACACCTTGTTTTGAAGCTTCCCCTAAACAGCTATCAGGGACCTGTGGATCTGTGGCAAGCAGTGGCTGACCACAGAGTTCTAAAGGAATCTTTGCAAAGTGCTCCACAAGCCTGGCTCTGGTTCAAAAACCAATACTGCATTAATTTAGTAAAAAACCTCCACCCATACCCCATAACTCCCTGGAACCATTTCCCATGCATCTACAACTGCATTGCTGAAAACACTCTTAGCAACTGTGTGGCCAGCTCATAATATTTCTGAGTTCATTAAACTGCCTATATTTTCTTGTCTCGTATTAAGCTTTTTCAGAACTGCAATCTTAAATTCTTTGTCACTTAATCCAATTCTCATTTAGAAAAAAAAGTGTAGCTCACTAGCATGTTCATTTAATTGTACATAAACATGCTCTTTGAGTCTGAAGCAAATCTGACTGGTTTCAATGTGAAAATATAAAAACTGTTTTTGGAGTTATTTCTAAGTAGAACTTGTAGGAAATCCTAATGTAACAGAAATGTATATGAAAATTAGTTTTTATTTTTTTTACATATAGGAATGCTACGTTTTCTAAGATTTGACATTTTCAGTGATGGACAATTATTTTATTTTGTAAAAGGAAGTACCACTACTAAAAACAGATTGGTATACATAGAATTATGTCATTTGTTTCCAAAGACTATCAATATACTAGAGTAATGCAAAAACAATAACAAAAGTGAGATATTTCATGGCAAACTTTGGGGGTAAGGTTAAGACTGTAATCCATGGGCAGACTTGGGGTAAGCAGTATAGCTGCATGCGCCACAGGCAAGTATTCTCAGGGCAAACAGGAAATGGGTTAAGCCATACATTTTTATGTTTTTAAGTTTACTTTCTGGAGGCATTTTTATTTTCTCTCTGAAAAACCTTGTTAGCTTGGTTATTCAAATTAATTATTGGATTATTTCTCTTTCTGCACATCTGCAGGAGTGGATTCTATAGCCGGTAGATATGAATAGATCTTTCTTTTGTTTTACAGTACCTATTGCTGTAGTGTTTTATTTTCTCCGTGTTATTTCTTCTCATGGTGTCCTGTGAGGTAGGCTTCTCCTCTTTGACTTGGTCACTTTGGTCTCAGTTTGCCACCCCTGTGAAAGGCTGTGGTGATCCATGGGTCTCTGAGCCTCTGGAACTCCAGTGCTCCACTATAGCCAGAAGCTGCAATGCCTGTGTATCTCAGCTGCCCTGGGCATCTTTGCTGGCTTCAGCAGGAAAGGATAGAAGTAAGGTAAAGTTATGAGAGGTGACTGGTGTGTGTGTGACTTCAGGTAGTGGTGCTGCAGTCCTGTTGCATCTTGTTTCTACAGCTTCTTCCCTGTTGCCAGAATTAGCTGCACTGTGTATTTGCTGCACAAGGACTGTCTCCCCAGTTCTCAGTGCTGTAGCTATTCTGCTCTTTAACCTGACACTCACTGATCCAGGTTCTTCTGGTATCTGCAAAACCACTGAGAAGGAGTTGGGGAAGTGAGCACTGGGAAGGTTGGGGCTTGGCTATCCTGTGTCTTTGTCCTCTGCCTGGAAGTGAGGACAGTGAAGGCTTATATTTTCTGTATTTAGTCTTTGCCCCAAGCACTGAACACTGAGTGCTGTGTTCAGTGCTGGTCATCTCTGAGGCAGGAATGCTTGTGGCAAGAGAAGGCACACTCACGGTTTTCTCATTCCTTTTTCCTTTCAGGACGACAGTGAGTTCCAGGCTATGCTTCATGGCCTCCTCCTCCTGTCTTTGCATCCTTTTTCTCTTTTCCAAGACTGCACTGTGCTTCAGGCTGTGTCCCATTGCCCCTATCTCACTCCAGTGAGCTACTGGTTGCATCAGTTTTCCTTGTCTAACTCTTTTTGTTTTTCAGGATGGCAGTAAGTTTAGGATTGCATTCTTTGGTCCCCTTCTCACTCCTTTCTCCTGGAGCCACAGTGAACTCCAGTATGTTTCCCACAGTTCCTGTCTCTGCACTTTCCTCTTACTTCCACCCCAGTTCACCCAACTTTGCCTTCCTTTAGGTGTTTCGATATGATGAGTGCATCTCTCAGCTGTGTTTGCGTGTTGTGTAGGGAATTCATTTTTGGATTATAGTTGTTTAACTTGTTGTAACTTCCAGTGGAGATTTCTAGGAGCTTGTCTCACATTGCGATTTTGATAACATCTTACCAACCTTTTTATTTTTGAATTTTATGCTTGCTCTTGTATGCTAACCACATTTTTCAAAGATTCTCAGGACTGTCATTTACACCAACATATCATGTATGATGTCTAATTTAATGTCTAAAGGGACTCCATTTCTTATGTCACATTGTTAAATATTACTGTATGGTCAATTTGGTCATTGGTATTCAAAATTATTTTTAAACCCACACATGTCCTCAAAACCAGATTAAGCAGTGCTGATTGATTGTGTACTAATCAGCATCATCTCCTCTTTTTCTCATATTCAGAAATGGCAGAAGGTTGAAAAGCTTATTAACATCGTTATGGTTGGTTGTAAAACACTAGTAATCAATGTCAACTGCAGTAAGTATAGTCATAAAGGTCTTTTTTATTTTTAAATTCATTTGCTTAAGCTCTTAGGAGATTCATGTTTTGTATATATTTTTAATGCACAGGAAAACAGGATCTTTTTACATGAAACTTTAAAATCTAGTTTTATTTATTTCTCCCTGACATCCATTTTTTTTTCATTTTGCAAGTATTCTCTATTACCCATGCAATAGAGTAACATGATTCAGACCTTTTTATCACCTCCTTAATATTTCATTATTCTACAGATCAGCCTATACCTCAGCAAGATGTTTACTGTGAACTAATTTATTTCTTCTTTTCCTAACTCTGAAATTTACCTCTTCATTATTTTAAGTGGGTTTTGATGATATACTCCTTATGAGATCATACCAAATGTAGTCTTGATATATATCCCAGAAACTAAATGCCCATAAAAATATTTTTTTGAGCTCACTAGGGGTGGGAGCATTGTCTACAGAGGCTATATGTACCTTTGAAGGAATATCTCTAATTGAGAAGAGTAGTTTTCAGGGAAATTTTTTATTTTACTTTTGACTATAGTACTATAAGCTTGCAAAATATTTTGCCTGTTGAATGAAATGAATTATTAAGTATTCCTTTTACAGCTTCATAATTTTGATATATGGTACATGGTGTGTGTATGTGTGTGTATCCCTGTTTTAGATTTTTTGAGCTAGCAATTGAATCAGATAACAACCAGTTTCTCTGACATAATCAAGCAGAATGTAAATTGCATTCTAGAATCATACATTTCTTCCCTTTGTCTCAAGCTTCAAAAGGTTGCCTGTGCTGAAGTTAATGGCCCTAACCACATAATTGGAAATTTTTACTTAGCTCTTCAAACTGTATACTAGAAATGGAATTTAGCATAGTTCCATGCTCCCATTCTCACATAACCTATCTCATCTTGTAACTGCCTAGTGATATGTATGTTATCCTTAAGAACCAGAAGTGAGAGGCAATTAAATATGTTATTTTCATTTATGAACTGTGAGGTAGAGTCTTTTTATTCATGAGCACCCCAGAATTGACCTCAGAGCAACCAGTCTTAACTAAAGCACAATTGAACTTATTTCCAGTGTTCTAGTTTTGCATAGGCTCAGTTAGTACAATCTCCATACAGAATAAAACATTGAAAATATTCTGAAACAAACCATCTTACTGAAATAAGTGTACACAAACATTACTGGGACCCATACCAATGACAAAAAATGTTAATGAAAAATTAGAGATGTCAACATAATTTCCACCGAAGTGTGCAAGGTTTGGTAGAAAAGTTAGATACACACAAAAACACATGAAGTTCAATGTTGTAAGAGGTCTAATATGTGGGAACTAGCAAATCAGCCATGAAAGTCTAAGAAGATCTTATATAGTAACATTACTCTGGGATGGGTAGACTTTACTAGAAATGTAAGAAAAGAAAAATTATTTCAGACCCAGTACACCTGAGTTTTAAAGACATGGAATTGTGAAAGAGTATGAGCAATTTGGCAAATACAAGTTCAGTGTGATTGAAGTGTAGAGTGGTGGGGAGAGTCATGGGGAGAATAGCTACTGAAGAGCAGTCAGGCCCAGTACGTAGGGAAGTTTGCATGTAACACTACCACACTTGAACTTTAAACTGTGGGCCATGGTTAACCATTAGAGACTTTGAATCAATATTATCTTTATGGTCCAGAAAGAATTCTTTGGCTTGACTAGTGTACATAATAGTTCACAAGATTGGTGAGGCAGGAGGCAGGAAAAAATAAGAAACTTGAAGTGTTCTATTATGCTTCAGCTAGCCAGCAAGAATAAGGAAAACAAGAGGAATTGGAGGTATTTTCCATTTATGTCCCTTCTCTATCATTTTCATATGTGTATTCTCTTCACAGAATCTTTTCTCCAAGTGTATTATTCATATGTATGGCATTCACATACAATGGTTTCTGGGATCTTTGTCAGGCAAATCTGTTGATGCCAATGGATGGTTGCCATACTGACATCTGACTACAGAAGCCAGCTTCTATTTGGAATAAGAGCCCAGATTTTGGCTATTCACACTAATAATTTTCATACAGCAAGATGACTCCACCTCTTTGCAGATGAAAAGATTAAGACATTTTCTCTTAAATGCCAAATGCTGAGACTGGGCCATGTTTCTGATGAAATTCCCTTTACTATGAAAGCGAGCTACTGAGCTTCACAAGTTCCTGCCCTTAGGTACCTGTAACAGCCTCGTTGAAACTGCCTTTTATTTTTTCACTGAGGTTCATTCTACAGTATGATGAACTGTTTTTGTCTGTAAGTGGATTTCATTGGGTTTTGTCTGATCAAAATGATAAATAGCATTTAACTCTTCATGGATTTAAACAAACACTCTGTTTAAATGAGTCTAATACTTTCTGAGCATGTTTATTTCCTGAATTAATGACACACAATATTTTGAAAGTGCTATGGACTTATCTTCTTTTCCCCTGCTGTGATTTAGTACCCAACAGAGGCATTAGTATTCATTTTACATCCTTGGAGATTTTGCCCACCTTTTTTGTTCTTCACATATCACTGTGATTATTTTTTTTAGTTACAGCTCTGTATATGAATAAAGAGGTACACAGTCCTTTAATACATGGTAAGACATGAATTTGGTCCTTTGAGAATCAGTAGTTGTTAAATACAAATACTAACATATTTCAAAAAAGAGAATGGTACTTAAAACCAATATGGGAATGAAAAATGGAGCTAATAATCTTTGGGGTTCATAAAGAAAACTAAGAAAAGTTGTCATTATTGAATATTTTTATTGCTTTCCATCTGCCAAAGAATGTCAAGGGACTAATTTTTCCCTTTCTTGATATTTTGGTCTATGTGCTATCTCCCATCAGATATTTGAAGTAGATATTTAAATGGACAAAGTGTCATAACTCATAATTTCTGTTTTGCACACAATCACTTATCTGCTATTATGACTTTGAACAAAGCCCACTGCTCTCTGACTCAGTTTACTTTCCTGTAAAGGTGGGAATAGAGTATAAACGTTTCTTTGATATTATGAGACTGTGATTATTGTCATTGTTATTTTCAAAACACATTGAAAGGATACTTAAGGGGAGGAATGATTAGACTCTTAGAAAAGACTAGAGGGTGTGATAACACAAAAACCCTTTTATTAATTTATTTAACAAATATTTGTTGAGTCCATGGTATTTCCAGGCATAGAGGTTTTTCTTTTTTGTTGATAAAATGTTCCATGTGGTTAGGAGTGATCAGGGTCTTTGTTTTACTAAATCTCTAAGAGAGGACCAGATTTTTAGATTTATCACTTACTTAAAAAAAACTTATTATTTACATAACATTAAATAAGGTATAGATGAGCGGGTTTCAGCACAGTGACAAAAAGGACTTGACTAGGGAGGAAAATGGAGCTGTCCAAAAAAACTCCATTGGACCTCCTAGTGAAGTGTGTCTGTCATCAATTAACATGCTAACACAGAAGCCATCTTTTCAGAGACTGATGAAGTTAATTCCATTATAGGTAAGAAGATGGACTACTTGGTAACTCCCAACTGTCAGATATTTTTATTTATGTATGTGTGATTTATTTGTGTAGGCAACCTGTTGTCTTCTTATGCCTGTCTTGGAGCATGTCATGGCAGTTCTCTCTATCCCAGTTGGGGGAAAAACACATAGACACTCAAAATAAATAAACATTTTACATAATATTTGGTCAAAGAAATATTAGAGAAGAATGTCTATAAGATAATCATAAAATTTCCTTTTAAAAACTCCATCATATATTTTTCTGCTATCCCAAAACACTTCATTTGACTCCAGCCATGTTTTTTCCAGACTCTTTCTTCAAGCACCCCTTAATCTTAATCTTTTCTCTTTTCTTTTAAAGTCCTAATACTAGTTACTTGACCTTCTAACATCTGTATTTATGTTTCCTTTCTGTAGGCAAAGCTGATTAGAGCCATAAAAGTTCTTTTCATTCTAACCTTCCACACCTATTAATTATTACTTTCTTCAAGTAAAGATCTCTCAGTTGCCAGGATCCATCCTTGCAGATATTTATGAACAATAATACATGTATTGATCTTGTCATGTATAAAACAATTTGCACAATAAATGGCACACAGTAGTCACTCAACAAAGAGCAGATGCCATTATTGCTATATTTTATTCATGTATTTATTCAAAGTATTTATTGTAGACATAATCAAGATGGTGGAATGATAGGAGATTCTTTAAGCCTCTTTTGGAAAATACAAGAAATTTAACAAATCTAATCTAACAATGGAATCCCTAAGCAACACATAACTTCAGTTGAGAGACTGCTAATTGCTAGGAAATATATAAAAGTTGGAGAAGGGTGGGGGTGATCTGCGGAGAAGGGAAGGGGGAAGTTCTGAGATGGGGCTATTGGATGCAATGAGGAGCCTGGCAGGAGAATGAGTGAGGTGGGGGCCAAGGAGTGAGGGTAATCTTTGGTGTAGCACAAGCCTAGGAAAAGAGAAAGTTGGAGAGAGTGACATGCATGCCTTCCCTGGCTCTGTGCATTCCTGACAGGGGGACAGGCTTGTGTTGCTGCTGAGTCCAGCACCCAGGGCTGCAACCTTGGGGCACACAGGGCTCATAGTCCACATTGTTTTCACTTCCAGGCAGAAATCATAGACACAGAGCCTAGCCACCTACCCCAACCATCCCAGAGTTCTCCTTCTCCACCTCTAACCAGCTCCTGATGGGGAAGGAGCTGGAGTGGCTGGTCAGATGCTTTCTGGAAATCATTATGTCCTGGTGCTACAAAAAAACCTTTGCCTTACCCAACAAATCCCACTGAACAAATCCATCCCTCCCACTTAAACCAGCAGAGGAGTCTGGGGAATCTGCAACACTCAAACATAGCAGCTTCTGCCTACACTGGGAGTTCAGAGGCACAGAGCTCCATTGCCCACCACATCCTTTCAAAGGGGAGGTAAACTGAGACCAAAGTGACTGGGTCAAAGAAGAGAAGTCTAATTCCTAGGAAATCTCCCAGTGTGGAAAGACTGAAATTAAACCACTGGACATCTACAAGGAAGCAAAAAATAAATAAATAAATAAAGAACTATTCATATCTACTGGAGGAAATCTTTTAGATGCCCAGGAAAAGAAACACACCAACAGCTATGAATACCCAAGGGAAAAAAGCTTCTCAGAAAGAAAATAAAAAATCTTTAGAAAAGGAACTTAAAGAAATGGAAATATGTGATTTCAATGGCATACAATTTAAGACTGCAGGTCTGAAAACACTCAAAGAGATAAAAAAAAAAACACATAGAGGCAGTTTAATAAACTCAAAGAGGAAATCAGTGAACAAAAAGAATATTTTAATAAAGAGATTAAAACTTGAAAAAAAAAGAACCAAATATAAATTCTTGAGATAAACAACACAATAAAATACATGAAAAATGAAATTGCCAGCATAGAAAGCAGAGCTGAACAAATGGATGAAAGAATTAGTGATATCAAAGATAGAAATGACTTACACAGAAGACAAGAGAACCATGAGAATTAAAAGAAAAGAACTCTACAAGAAGAATCTGACTTCATCAGAAAAAAAATATCATAAGAATAATGGATTCACTAGGTGGAGAAGAGAGTTAAAATGGCACAGAGAGTCTATTCAAACAAATAGTTAATGAGAATTACCCAGGGCTATAGAAAGAACTAGGCCCTCAGCTGCAGAAGGCAAACAGGATACCCAATTACCTCAATCTCAAAAGGCCTACTCCAAAGCACATTATATTATAGTTGTCAAAATTAATGACAAAATAAGAATTCTCAAGGCAATCAGGGCAAAGAAGACTTTAACCTATAAGGGAAAGCCCATTAGATTACCATCAAATTTCTCAGCAGAAACTCTACAATCTAGGAGGGAATGGAGACAAATGTTCAAATTATTAAAAGATAAAAACTACCAACCAAGAATAATTCATCCAGCAAAGTTATCCTCCATATATGAAGGAGGAATAAAAATATATCCAGAGATACAGAAACTGAAGGAATTCTTTAGCAAAAGACCTGGATTACAGGAAATACTGAAGGATGCAATTTGACTTGGAACTAAAAGTCAAAATAAATAGGGATAACTGGTGACCAAATAAACAAAGAAAACAAAACAAACAAACAAACAAAAAACATTAAAAGGGAAAGAAGTAAAGCTCTGAAAGGAAAGGATAATAGGAAGTATGTTTATGAAAAAAAAGGACTACTTTTGATCTGCAACTTCCCTTTTTTTAATAAACTTTACAGTAACAACTCAAAATAAACCCAGAACTGAGACTTAATGTCAAAAAACAAAACAAACAAAAACAAAACAAAACATAACAGAGAGCTTGGCAAGATCAAGACCAGAGAGGAGGTCCCTAAAACCTCTCACAGAAAATACAATTAAACAGCTGGCCAGGATCCAAAACAGTAAACCCTGAATGGCACAGTGACAACGGAGAAATCCACACATTTCAAGAAAACACTTGAAGGTTAGAGAAAGGGGGGACAGTGGGGGAGAAGGGAAGGGGAGGAGTTGAGACAGATCACGACCCAATCCAACCATGGCTAAATGAAGCAACTAGAAAGAAATCAGGAAGCAGCATGATACAGAAGAAGGAGAAGGCCAAGAGGTGATAAATGTAAAGACTAGAGTTACAGGAACTCTGTGAGACCATGAGGGAACTGGACCTGAAAACAGCAAGTTAGGGACAGACTGGGAGCCAAGCTCTGGAGCTGTTGATAGCACGAAAGTAGAGCAAGGCATCCAAACTGCCTGAGGTGAGAATAAGACCCCCAGATACAGAATCATAACTTGTGCACTTGCAAAGACATGAGAGGTTGCAATGGAAACAAATAGCTGAAACAATGGGTAAAATTTAGGAGAAAGGAGAAAGGCAGAGTTGGTGGCATTAACCATAACTAAGGTGAATGAACTCAATCTGCATTCTCTTGGTCTCCCCCATCTCCACCAACTTCCTCAATGAACTACAGGAAGCAGAGAGACTGTGGATCTACCCATTCCACACACAAATGCTGTTGAAGACCAGAGATACAGCATAAACACCTCTCCTCTCTCCCAAAATTTGCCCCCAGAGCCACCTAGTGTCTGCTCTATAGCAAGATACCACAAAAATACTAATCAGAGAAAGATCTCGTGGGTTCTGCTGAAAATAAAGCTGTCATGCCAAACAAGAAGAACACAACAGAAAATATAAGGACCTTAGGATTTAAAGCTGATCAGAAAGAATATGAAAAATCTCCAGAAAAGGACATTATAGATCTCGAAATTTATGAACTAAGTGACAGAGTACACAACGTTGCCATTCTAAAGGCTCTGAGAGAGATAAAAATATCCTCGCAGAACACCATAGCTGAGATGAATGATCTCAGAAAGGAAATCATGTACAAGAGGAACAGTTTAAAAAGAAATTCAAATAATAAGGAAGAACAAGATAAAAACTCAAGAGATAAATAATACAATAAAACAAGTGAGAAATGAAATAACTGTCATAGAAAACAAGGCCAACCAAATATCAAAGAATTACTGATATTGACAATCAGAACTTGGAAACAATTCAGAAAGAAGAATATAGGGATTACAGAATCAAAAGGATTGAAAGAACTCTGCAAGAACTATCTGACTCCACGAGGAAAGACAACATTAAGATAATAAGATTAGAAGAAGGAGCCGAGAAATCTATAGAGAGCACACTTAAACAAATAGTAGACAAGAACTTTCCACACCTATGGAAAGATCTGGAACACCAAATTCAAAAAGAAATTAAGTCCCATACCTGCTTGTACCCTAACAGATAATCTCCAAGACAAATTGTACAGAAGATGTAAAAAACCAAAGACAAAGAGACAATTCTCAAGAAATTCAGAGGGAAAAAAAACTATAACCTTTAGAGAAAAAATCCATTAGTCTGGCATCAGACTTTGCCACAGAAACTTTAAACCAGGAGAAAGTGGAATCAAATATTCAAAACTTTAAAAGAGAGAAACTTCCAGCCAAGAATAAATTATCCAGCAAAATTATCCTTCAGATATGAAGGAGGAATAAAGACCCCAGACACACAGAAGCTGAGAAAATTTAATTCCATGAGGCCAGTACTTCAAGAAATACTAAATTAGTCTCTTTGACCTGAAAGAAAACATCAGAATAAATGGAATAAAGTTGGGACAACAAAAAAGAAATGAAAATAAAAAAGGAAGAAGTAATGGCCATAGGATATCCTCATGTATCAATCATCACTCTAAATGTTAATGGATTGAACTCACCAATAAAAACACACAGAGTAGCAGACTGGGTTAAAAAATAAAACCCATTTGTATACTGTTTCCATGAAAAACACCTAGCCAGAAGGAGAAATACAGACTCAGAGTAAAAGGATGGAAAAAATACTCCAAGCAAATGGTATCCAGAGAAAAGCAAGAGTTGCCATACTGATATCTGAAGAAAAAAACCTTGAAGTTAAAAAAGATAACAAGAGACAAAAATGGATATTACATAGTAATAAAAGGAACAATACACCAATGAGAAGACTTGACACTAATTAATATATATGCTCCCAGTCAAGAAGCACCAAAATATACAAAGCAACCACTAAAAACTCTGAAAGGGGAAACTGACAAAAACACAATCATAGTAGGGGACCTAAACACCCCCTTAACAGCCCTAGATAGAAAATCCAAAGATAAAATAAATAAGGCAAAATCAGCTTTAAATGACACTTTAGAACAATTGGATATAATTGACATTTACAGGACACTGCATCCAGCAAAAACCAACTGTAACTTCTTTTCTAGTGCTGGGACACAGAAGTCGCCTTAGAAAAAAACAAGATTACGATCATATCAAGCATATTCTCAGAACACAAAGTTCTGAAATTGGAGATTAACTGCAAAATGAAAACAGAAAAAAATTACATATACATGGAGATTATACAATATCTTATTAAAAATGACTGGATCAAAGATCAAATAGAAGAGATTAAATAATACATACAAACTAATGACAATGAAAATACAACATATCAAAATTATTGGGACACAGTGAAAGCAGTTATAAAAGGTAAATTTATATTATTACATGTCTATCTGAAGAAAGCAAAAATATCACAAGTAAACATCCTAACATCTCATCTTAAAGAACTAGAAAAAAAGACAACGAGAAAAAATCCAAAGTCAGCAGAAGGAAAGAAATAATAAAAATTAAATCAGAACTAAACAAAATCAAGTACAGAAAGACAATAGAGAAAATAAATGCAACAAAGAGCTGGTTGTTTGAGAAATTCAAAAAATTGACAAACCCCTGGCTAGACTAATCAAAGGACAAACAGAAAGAAAGAACACAAATATCCAAAATTAGAAATAAAAGGGAAGAAATTACCATTGGTACCACAGAAATACAAACAATTATAAGAAAATATTTTAAAGAGCTTTATGCCACTAAATTTAACAACCTAGAAGAAATGGACAAATCCTTACAAACTTATAGTCCATATAGATTCAACCAAGAAAAACATGATAATATAAATAGACCAATCAATAGTAAAGAAATCTAAGGGACTATCCAAAACCTCCTCTAAAGCATGAGCCCTGGACCAGATAGACTCAACAACAAATTTTACCAAGAATTCAAAGGAGAATTGATGCCTATCTTCCTCAGACTCTTCTAAAAAATTGAAGTTGAGGCAATACTTCCTAACTCATTCTATGAGGCCAACATTACCCTAATACCAAAGGCTTTTAAAGATCACACACACACACACACAAAGAAAACAAAACTACGAACCGATATCTCTGATGAACACAGATGTAAAAATTCTAAGCAAAATTTTACCAAATAGCAACAATGCACCAAAAAGATCATACACCATGACCAAGTGAGATTCATCCTAGGACTGCAAGGATGGTTCAAGAGAGAAAAATCAACATGATACATCATATGATCATATTAATTGATGCAAAAAAAGCATTCGACAAAATACAACTTCCATTTATGATCAAAACACTGAATAAAATGGGTATAGAAAGAAAGTATCTAAATGTAATAAAGGCCATATGTGACAAACCTTGAGCTAATATCATACAGAATGGGGAAAAGCTGAAGCCCATTACCATAAAATCAGGAACAAGACAGGGAAACCACTTGTCACCATTGCTATTCAATATAGTACTGGAAGTTCTAGCCAGAGCAATCAGGCAAGAGAAAGGAAGAAAAGTACTCAAATTGGGAGAGAAGAGGTGAAATTGTCACTATTTGCTGATGACATGTTTCTTTACATAAAAAAATCCAAAGACTTCACCAGAAAACTATTAGAAACAATAAACAAATAAGTTAAAGTTGCAGAATAAAAAATCAACGTACAAAAATTAACAGTATTTGTATATACAAACAACAAATCTTCAGAAATAAAAGAGTCAATAACTTTTGATATTGCAACAAAAAGAAAAAAATACCTGGGGATTAGTTTAACAAAAAATGTTATGGACTTATACACAGAAAACTATTAAGGCACTTTTGAAAGAAATTGAAGAGGACACAAAGAAATGGAAAGAAAATTTGTGTTCATGGATAGGAAGACTCAACATAGTTAAAACGGCCATATTACCCAAAGCAATTTACAGATTTAATGCAATTCCCATTAAAATCCCACAAATATACTTTTACAAAATAGATACAAAAAATTATCATATTTGTATAGAACCACAGAAGGCCTTGAATCACCAAAGCCATATTATATCAAAAGAATAAGGCAGATGGTATCATGCTCCTTGATTTCAATTTGTACTGCAAAGCATCAATAATCAAAGCAGCTTGGTATTGGCAGAAAAATAGACATACAGGCCAGTGGAATAGAATTGAAAACCCAGAAATAAATTCACAAAAATATGGACAAATAATTTTTGACAAAGGAGCAAAGAATATGCAACAGGTAAAAGATATTCTCTTCAGTAGATGGTGCTGGGAATACTGGAAAACCATATGCAAAAGAATTAATCTGAGCAGTGAACTCTTACCATATATTAAAATTAATTCAAAATAAATTAAACACCTTCATATAAGACCTAAAAAAATAAACTGTATAAAAAAAACATTGGTACTGAACTTATAGACCTAGGTCTCCAGGAAGGCTTCATGAACCTGACATCAAAGGCAAGTGAAGTAAAAGCAAAAATAAATGAATAGGACTATATCAAACTACAAAGCTTCTGCACAGCAAAAGAAACCATCAACAAAGCAAAACGATAGCCAACTGAATGGGAGAAAATATTTGCAAACAATGCTTCTGATAAGAGTCTAATATCTAAAAGTTATAAAAAATAATATGACTGAACAACATGAAAATCAACAACCCAATTAAAAAGTGGGCAGAGGATCTAAACAGATACTTCTTCCCCAAAGAGATAAAAATGGCCAACAAATATATGAAAAATGCTCAACTTCATTAGCTGTCAGAGAAATACAAATAAAACCACAATGAGATATCTCCTCACACCTGTTAAAATGGCTATTATCAACAGGACAAGGAATAACAAGTGCTGGAGAGGATGTGGAGTAGAAGGAATTCTTGCACACTGCTGTTGGGAATGAAAATTTGTACAACCGCTATTTAAGACAGCATGGAGGTTCCTCAGAAAATTGAGAATAGGGTTACCATATGACTCAGCAATCCCCCTTCTGGGTATCTACCCAAAAATTTGAAAACCTTAGTCCACAAAGACTTTTGTACCCCAGTATTCACTGCCGCACTGTTCACAGTTGCCAAGACATGGAAACAACCAAAGAGCCCTTTGATAGATGACTGGATAAAGAAGCTGTTGTACGTATACACAATGGAATATTACTCAGGTATAAGAAAAGATAACATACTGCCATTTGCAACAAAATGGATGGCACTTGAGATCATCGTGCTAAGCAAAATGAGCTAGGCAGGAATAAACAAGAACCATATGACTTCACTCCTATATAGATATACAACTGAAAGCAAGAAAGAAAATACCAACCAACCAACCAACAAACAAACAAACAAAATCATGGACACAATCAATAGTTTAATGGTTATCTGGGGACAAGTGCAGAGGGGGTAGGAGGAGAAAGAGGGGGTGGGAGAGGAGAGAGGGGGAGCCAAAGATATGGTGATGGAAAGAGAAGTTACACTGGGTTGTGAACATACAATGCAACAAATAGATGATGCACTGTAGGATTGTATCCCTGGAAACTGTTGCTAACCAAAATCACCCCAATAAGTCTAACAGTAAAAAATATATATTTATAAAAAGAAAAAAAGAGGAAACAGCAAAAAAAATCATAGAATGCTATCAAACTTAAATAATTAAAAGAAAGAAAAAAAACAAGCAAACAAACAAAAAGAATGATTGAGACCCTGAAATAACAGAAAACAAAAGGTAAAATGGCTACAGGAAATCCTCATGTATCCATCATCACCTACATAACAATGGACTGCACTCATCAATAAACTACACACAGTAGCAGATTGAATTATAAAACAAAACCCAACCGTATGCTGCCTCAAAGAGACATACCCCAGCCACAAAGAAAAATACAGACTCAAAGTGAAAAGATGGAAAAAACATTCCAAGCAAATGGTATCAAGAGAAAAGCAGGAATAGCCACACTTATATCTGACCAAACACACTTCAGATTAAAATAAGTAATAGGAGACAAAGATGGACATTTGATAATGACACAGAGAACAATACAAGAAGACATGACACTTATTAATATATATGCACCCAGTTGGAAAGCACCAAAATTTATATAGCAACTGCTAACAGAACTAAAGAGAGAAACTAACAAAAACACAGTTATAGTAGGGGACCCAAACACCTCATTGACAGCCATGGACAGATCATCCAGAGAAAATCAATAAGGAAGTATCAACTTTAAATGATGCATTACAGTAATTGGACATAATTGACATTTACATTACACTTCACATTCTTTTGTAGTGTATATGGATGATTCTCAAGAATAGACCATATGCTGGGACACAAAACTAGCCTCAGGAATTTTAAGAAGATCGAAATCTTCTTAAAGTGTATTCTCTGACCATAAAGCTTCGAAATTGGAGATCACCTGCAAAAGAAAGGAGGAAAAAAAATATATACATGGAGATTAAACACATTATTAAAAAATGACAGGGTCAAAGAAGAAATAAAAAAGAGTTAAAAAATAGAAACAAGTGAGATTTAAAACACATCATATCAAACTTATTGAGATATAGGAAAATCAGTGATAAGAGACAAATGTATATCATTACAGGCCTATCTTAAGAAAATTTTCAAACAATCTAATACTACATCTAAAAGAGCTAGAAAAAGAACAAATTATACCCAAAGTCATCAGAAGGAAAGAAACAATAAAAATTAGAGCAAAACTAAATGAAATAGGGAGTACACACACACACAAAGTTATGCAACAATGATCTGGTTGTTCTAAAAATGAATAAAATTGGCAAACCCCTGGCTGGGCTCACTAAGGTAAAAGAAAAAGGACACAAATAACCAAAATAAATGAAAGAGGAGAAATTATGACTTATACCACATAAATACAAAGATCATATGAGAATACTATGAAGGGTTATATGCCACTAAATTCAACCAACTAGAAGAAATCTATCTAGAAACATGCAACCTACCTAGACTGAACCAAGAAGAGCTGGATAATCTAAATAGACCAATCAACCATAAGGAACTTGAAACAGTCATCAAAAACCTTTCGAGAAGCCAAAATCCAGGACCAGAAGGCCTCACAAGCAAATTTTACCAAATATTCAAAGAAAAGTGAATACCGTCCTCCTCAAACTCATCCTAAAAATTGACAAAGAGGTAATACTTCCAACTCATATTACAAGGGAAACATTATCCAGATATCAAAGCCTGGTAAGGATAATAGACACACACACACACACACACACACACACACACACACACACATATTGCTAATAAACACAGTTGCAAACATCCTGAACAAAATATTAGCAAGTAGAGTACAAAAATATATTAAAAAGATTATACATCACAAGCAATGAATCCCCAGGGGCACAAGGATAGTTCAACATATGCAAATTGGTCAATGAGATATACCACATAAGAATAATAAAAGATAAAAACTATATCAATTGATCCTGAGAAAGCATTGAACAAGACACAACATCCATTTATGATCAAAACACTGAATAAAATGTGTATAGAAGTAAAGTACTCAACGTAATAAAGGCCATATGTGATAAACCCTCAGCTAATATCACACTGAATATTGAAAAACTGAAACATTTGCTCCTAAAATCAGGAACAAGACAGGGATGTCCCCTGTAATTACTTTTATTCAACATAGTAGGGAAGTTCTAGCCAAAGAAATCAGTCAAGAAAAAAAATAATAAAAGGAGTAAACTTAAACTGTTAGTGTTGGCAGATGACATGATATTTTATATAGCAAATTCTAAAGACTCCACCAGAAAACTATTTTTAAAAATAAACAAATACAGTGAAGTTGCAAGATACAAAATCAATGAACAAAAGTCCTTTGCATTCCTATATGCCAACGACAAAACTTCAGAAAAAGAAATGAAAAAAACAATATGTTTAAAATCACAAAAATAAGAATAAAATACCTAGGAATAAACTTAACAAAGAATGCGATGACTGATATACTGAAAACTATAAGACACTATTGAAAGAAATTGAAAAAGACACAAAATAATGGAAAGATATTTTGTGTTAATGAATTAGAAGAATAGGCATAGTTAAAATGGCCATATTACCCAAATGGATATACAGATTTAATGTAATTCCCATAAAATTCCCAAAGACATTTTTCTATGCAATAGATTTTTTTAAAAATCACCAAATTTGTATGGAATCACAAAAGACTCTGAATTGCTAAAGTAATTCTCCAAATCAAAAAAAAAAAAAAAAAGAAAAAAGAAAAAGAAAGAAAGAGAAAGAGCAAGACTGGAGGCATCACACTTTCTAAATTAAGTTCATACTACAAAGCATCAATAATCAAAACAGCATGGTATTGGCAAAGAAACAGGCATATATACAAATAGAACAGAGTAAAAATTCCAGAAAATAAATCCACATATACAGAGTTAGGCAGAATTAATGCCAGACAACATAAGTGAATGTCTCGCACAATGTGGACATCAATTTGAACATTTCACCTAAAATGTTATATAGTGGGTTTGAGTGTGATATTGTTATGTTACAGAATTACATGCTTATGATTTTTTAGTAAAATAGTGGGTAGATTTTTGTAATAAAATGTTTGGTATAGATTACCAGCTCAAAAAAATGGCCATTATTTGTGCCAGACCCTATACATGGGCAGATAATTTTTGACAAAGGAGCGAAAAATATACAGAAATCCTCTTCAGTAAATGATGCTGGGAAAACTGGAAAGAATGAATTGGGACTGTGAGCTGTCATCATATACCAAAATTAACTCAGAATGGATCAAAGACCTCCACGTAAGACCTGAAAAATAAACTGCATAGAGAAAATATCGGTACTAAACTTATGGACCTTAGGTTCAGGGAGGATTTTAGGAATTTGATCTCAAAGGCAAGAGAAGTGAAAGCAAAAATAAATGAATGGAACTATATGAGGGGTGTCTAATCTTTCAGCTTTTCTGGGCCACATTGGAAAAGGAGTAATTGTCTTTGGCCACACATAAAACACACTAACACTGATGATAGCTGATGAACTAAAAAAAAAATCACAGAAAAATATCATAATGTTTTAAGGAAGTTTATAGATTTGTGTTGAATCAAATTCAAAGTTGTCCTGAGTCACATGTGACCCATGGGCCATGGCTTGGATGAGCTTGGACTATATCAAACTACAAAGTTTCTGCACAGCAAAAGAAACTATCGACAGAATAAAGAGGAAACCAACTGAATGGGAAGAAATATTCACAAGCAATGCCTCTAATAAGGAACTAATATCCAAAATATATAAAGAATTCACACAACACAAAAACAAACAAAAATACAGTCCAATTAAAAAATTGGCTAAGGACCCTACAGACACTGCTCCCAAGAGGGCATAGAAATAGCCAAAATATACTTGTACTCTAGAAAAGATCCCTTATGTAAAATTTCTAAATGTCAGAAATAAGTATGATGCCAGAAATAGATTCTGCTCAATTTTGCCTCTTTGAGTCAAGCCTAAGATACACTTCACCAAAGAAACTCTAAAAGTCTGTTTCACAACAAGAACCACTATGTGGAAAAAGAAAAAATATATATGTGTACCACTTGTTGGATATGTAACCAAAAACCCGTTTCCTAGACAATGCTTTGAACTGATTTTGGCTATTTTTTTATTGATATGTGTGCTGATACAGCCTTATTAGATGAAATTTCTAGATTGTCCAGCCACTGAATTATAGGTTACCTCTGTATAGCCACCCTAAAATATGTTAAGGGTAGAAAATAATAAAATTGAAGATTTAGTGTTTGATACAAAATTAATTATTATTAAATATGCCAGGTCTTCCAAAAATTAAAAACCTTAGTCTCATTAAATTGGAATAAAGCGGTGCAACTTTTCCTTGCTAGACTAGGTTTCTTTGTGAATTTATAATTAATTGCTAATACCTAAAATTGAGTGAATGAGGAAGCAGTTAAAAATGAAGACTGCAAACCCGTGTTCATCTGTGAAAGGTTGAGGCCAGGAACTGATCTTAATGGGTGGTTTCCCAGCAAGAGTTACCAGATTTAGCAAATTAAAATACAGGGTTCCCTGTTAAACTTGAATCTCAGATAAACAATAAATGATTTCTTAGTATGTGTACATTCCAAATATTATACAGGGTATACTTACTATAAAGAGTATTCTCTCTCTATCTGAAATTCAGATTTAACTGGCATCCTGTATTTTATTTGGAAAGCCTATTCACAACTGCTACTCACAACTGCTGGTGTTTGATATGTAAGGTTGAGCAAAAGTTTACAGCAGAGTGAAATTCTGGAGACTTCGGCTCAAAAGAACTTAAGTATACAGATCTGGAGTCTATACAAACCAGGTCAGGTGATCGTGGCAGTGGTGTATTCACTATGTGTCAGGTACTGTGCTTATTGCTTCATATGCATGATCAAATTTAGTCCTCAAAAATGCTTCCACCCATATAATGTTACGTGGAAAGAAATTTAGTAAAGATTGTGGAGCTAGTGTATGATGGGGCAGGTTTGGAACCCAGGTAGTCTCTCCGCAGAATTTATGCCCCTCAATCTGAAGTAGCACCTTCCACTTTGGCTCAAGGTTATTATAAGACTCATGTTACAGAGTCATTAAATTGTTAGTTTCAAGTTCTAGTCCTTTGAATCTCTTAAAGAAATGATACAGCCTTAAAGTCAGGAGATGTTTAGGTATCTCTAACAATACTGTAACTTTTAATGAATTCTCAGACTTGGATTTTGTAAACATAAATGAAAAATGTTGACATATCACACTACAAGGGATCTATAATATTTTGAGGCAAAATATCATCTGGATAAACTATTAGTACCATTTAATGGTCCTGATATTAAAAAAATACATTATGATCACCCATTTTTCAAACATTTTCTTAGCACCTATTTTGTGTGAATCACAGTGCTAAAGGCTATGGGAGGGTAAGAAGATAAATAAATCATAGCCTTTCTCCTCAAGGAATTTAAAACTTAATTGGAGAGGCAGACAAGTGAACAATTAATTCTTCAAGTACCAGGCAATGTGAAATAAGGCCTTTAACAGAAGTGCAAGCAAACTGTGGTGGGAATACAGAGGATGATAGGTTCTATTTGAGTGAGAAAGGTAAAAGATGAGATAAAGGAGAGAGGGCAGGGACATGAAGCAAATAGAATGAATGATAAAGAAAAATATAATCAAACAGTTATCATTATGTTCTTTTGCTATGGATAAATTAATAATATAAGCATATAAATTTTTGATAATCATGAAACAATATTGATTTAGAATTAATATATGGTGCTGTTATCATATTTTGAATCTGTGTTATATTTTCTGATGACACCTCACATGACTTTTTAATAAAAATTTTAATTCAAATTTTTTATTCCCTTAAACAGTATACAAGGGTGGACCAAAAATACCCAGGAATTTATTTATTAAAAATTGTGTATTTATTCTTACATCTTTAAACTTCAATCACCTTTAAAGTACTCTTTGTTTGATGCAATACATTTATCAAAATTCTTTTTCCACTGCTCAAAACTGTGGCCTTTCCACAAATATGTCTGTGTTCATATTTTACAGCCCAATCCTACATATGTATCTAAACAAAATACTTTATCTATTCCAATAGATAAAGGTGGCTTGGATAAGATTAAATCTCTAGAATTACAGATTTTGGGTGGTTCACTAATTTATTTATTAATTAATTCAACTGATCATATATTAAGGGCCAAGGACTGAGGAGATGTTAGAAATGAAGATAAATAAGGCACTGACTCTACTCTAGAAGAGGTTTCAGATTGTATACTGAGCCAAAAGTATAAACATAATTGTAATAAATGCTAGCCTAAAAGTGCTACTTTAAAAGTAGAGATGGGGCTGGGGATCTGGGTCAAAAAGGTAAAGGGATTTAGAAATACAAATTGCTAATTACAAAATAGTGACAGGGATGTAAAGTACAGCATAGAGAATGTAGTCAATAATGTTACAACAACTATATACAGTGCCAAGTGGATACTAGACTAATGGGCCACTGAAAATTATAACCACTATGTTGTACATCTGAAAATTAATATAAAATAATAGGGAATATCAACTGTAACTGAAAAAATAATTTTAAAAAATAAATAAAATTACAGATGAGGGTGGTTTTGAAAGAGAGTAAACTAGGTTGCATGGAACCAGTGAGCTGTATTCTGACAGATGAGTAAGACATGAGCAAGTTTAAAGGCGAGGAGAGCCATTACAGGCATATTCACCCTGGTTAACTGAAGGGACACTTTTAGGGATATCATATTTTAAAAGGGGGATTTTAGTTTTCTCAATAAAGTCTTCAGTTGGTGAAATATCATTGTCTATCACCGTTCCTTCTCTGCAGTTTATCATTTCACCCCATCTATGTTTTCACACTCTGAGAAGATTCAGGGTGAGAAGAAAAAGTACATGAAAGTTACAAAAGAAAAACGAAAAGATAATTGAATAAGTCATCTATGTATGTACGTCAGATAACTCAGAAGGCAGGTTACTTCTTTCAGTTTCATTAGTCTTTCAAAAGGATATAAAGATGATCACAAGTGGAAAGAAGGAAGTATTTGTGGGGAAGAGATTGGTAGAATGGCTTTACCTGAAGCCTCAATCTATAACTTTATGGCTTGCTTTCTTGCCTCACTAGATCTTGCCACTGAGCTAAATTTTCCTTAGATCAATAGTTGCTTTTCACAAATAGAGACAGGGATAAATAAAATGTTTGGGTCTGAAATGTATGCTTCACTTGCAAATACTAGTATTTTGTAAACAAAATTTCACTTGTAATCTGCAGGTGAGTTCTGCTCTCTAAATCCTTTGAAATCTTCATCTAACATTTTTGAATTCTAGTCTCCCAGCTTCAAAGCTGCTAAACTATAGCAAGGATAATTCCATACTATGTTCATCAACTCAAGTGTAATGTATGTGTTACTTTAGGCCAAACAATAACGGAATTTCCCTATATGCTATTTGAAACAAATAATAGTTTTGTTAGTGTTCTGAGTGCAAAATGATATTGAAATAATTTATTTACAGTATGGATTCTAGCTGTGTCTGAAACTGAAATGTTGATTTCATCAGGGCATACAGAATTTCACAGCTATAGAAATGGCTGTGAAAACAAAATAGAAGATGGACTTTCAAATGGTGAGCATTTTGTTTATATCAAAATGAATGGAGCCACATTTTTCAACAAAGATGTATAAAACATGAAATTTAATTTCAAAAGCATAGTATTAATTAACTTCAACCTAATTATTTAGACACAATTTGGACTCTAAACTTTTTTACTCCCCCAATAAATTTTGGTAGGATCCAGTACTAAATGTGCATGTGGAAATTTCAAAATGTTAAGTAGGTTTGGTAAATAAAAGTTACAACTCTCATCTTGGAATATGGCCCATGTATTTAAATTGTTTGAATCATAGCAGTGGAACCAAGGACACAATCAAAGGAGTAAACCTTGTTTTAGTTGAAGTCTTGCAAATAACCTCCTAACTTTATCTCTTTTTCTTGGAGTGTATTAGGGCTGTCTGGAAAATCTCAAGCCATAAGGGCCTCTATTTTTCATATTGTATGGCTGGATACTTTCTGGACATCCCTCATATACTAACATCTAGGATAGTGGTTGATAATAGCATTATGGCTTCCTCTTTGTTTTGTAACATAAAAACAAACATGTGGTGGCTCCAGAAAGAAGGTTGCAGGTAGCAAATCTGTCCCAGTATAGGAGGTGATAATATGTTAACAAGCAGCCTAAGATCCCTTGAACTTCAGTTGGTTAGAAATTCAGTCACTGTATGATCACAGGTGCTATCCTTGGCCCCTACCCCAACATAATGAACCTCCGAAGATTTAAATGAGAACAGCCAACATTATTAAAGAACATTTCACATAATTTATACATCTTTTTATCTCTAAATCCCTGCTCTTAGAATAGAAATTTAATTTTTCTAATCTATCCTTTTAAAATGATAAAAAAAAATTATCCTTTCTTCTTCTAGGCAAAACTTTAGACATGTCAAATCAATTTTCTCTGTTATAACCAAGTCTACCTTACAATATTGTGCCCTTTAAACATACTGAAGAAATGGCACTGCCAAACCTTGCATGGCTTGACAAAAGTCACATTCAAAATTAGTTGCAAAGACAGGACTAGAACACACAGATTATCCAAATTGTGTGCAATAGCAAACCACACTTTTCTTTCTATCACAGAATTTCATTATAGCTTTGTAGAGGATAAGACATAGGAGCTGGTATCAGAGCTGGAGAGCAAAAGTAAAAGGAAAACAGAGCACAATGATTATATTTGTATTAATGGGTCTTGGTCTTATAGGTCAGTATTTCTCAATAGGGGTATGTTATTTCCAAGGGAACAAAAATTAGTTATTGGGGGAGGAAGAAGCATAATCTTACTATTTTATGTATTAAGCACAGATATACAACATATAAATGGATATTCAATATATATATGGATTTAAAAGTTTATGGGCACTGTACTAGGGAAAAATCCAAAAAGTCAACTTAGAAAAATCATTATGAACAAACAAACAAACAAAAAGGTTGAGAAACACAGTTACAGAACATTTTCTGGGTCTAGGCCAGAAAAAAATTCAGTGTATGAATGAGAGAACATGTGGCTAAAGGCGATGAAGTAAAGGTAAGTTCTTTCATCACAAGTTAGTGATCATTTACACACAAGTGTATCCGAACCTTGGATAATCTGGAGTTTTGTTGTTTGGATATTGACATAGTCAGAATTCTAGGATGGCTCCCAAGATACTCACCTGCTCTAACATAATCCCGTCCTCAATCATGTGGACTGAACCCATAAATCTGATGTAGTATCACTCTTATGACTATATTATGATATATGGAACAGAAGAGATTTTGCAAATGAAGAAATGGCACTGTCAAATCTTGCTTGGTTTGCTAAAGATCACATTGAAAATTAGTTGCAAAGGCAGGACTGAGACACAGGTTATCCAAATCCTATACAACAGCAAGCCACATTCATCCTTACAACACAGAGTTTTATTATAGAATTGTAGAGGACAGCACATAGAAGCTGGTGTCAGGGCTGGAGAGCAAAAGTAAGAGCAAGAACAAAGCACAATGATTATGTATGTATTAATGGGTTTTTGGACTTATATAACAGGATTCAGGTTTCTAATATGATTCATGTTCCTAATCAGTGCCTTTGAATTAATCAAAGAAGAGAGCATCATAGAAGGACCTGACCTAATCAGATGAGTCTTAAGAGAGGGTTTAGGTTTTCCATGAACTCAGAGATTGGAAGCAATAAGGAAGTGCCCCTGCTAGCTTCAAGGAAGCAAGCTATCATGAGTTCTACATGAGCTTACAGTCTGTCAGGAAATGAATTGTTCCAACAACCTGAATAATTTTAGAAGTGACCTACAGGGGTGTTCCCTGAGTTCCCTGGTGGTGTAGTGGCTAGGCTTTGGCTCTCTCACTGCTGTGGCCTGTGTTCGATTCCTGGCCAGGGAACCAACCAAAAAAATAATAAAAACAAAACAAAACAAAACAAAAAACAAGAAGTGAGCTGCAAGCCTCAGAGGGAAAAGCACCTCTGGCTGAAAACTTTTTAGCCTTGTGAGATCTTGATGAAAGGAACCAGTTAATCCATGCCCAGACCCTTGACCCAGGACATTTTAGAGATAATAATTGCTACAGTTTTAAGCCACTAAATTAGTGGTAATTTGTTCTGCATCAATAGAAATCTAATACAGATATTTAAAAGAGAATAAGGGGGAGGAGAACTTGGTGTTTCCAATCTCTCTGCAATCTTCCCAGAAATCTGAGATATTAGTAAGCATCATGTAGTTCATCTTGTCATGAGTGATTATTTCATTTTTTAAAATCTTCCTTCTAAACTTAACATTTTGGTCTTCAAATCAGGGAGAATACATTTTATGCCAAAAATCTGCTAAGATTCTCCATCTGTGCTTAAAATTAGTAATGTCGTTCTTAGAAAAAACAGTGATGAGTTTAATTATTTTAAGGGCTTTTTAATTTTTTTTTTTTTACTTTTCTATAAGCTCATGGTGCTTCACCTATTTCCAACATAAAATGAGGATTTTCAAAGTTAGTTAATCTCCCTGATGCACATTTAGACTAGAACTCACTCAGAATCATCCTCAATTCATATCACTCCTGACTCTGTCTGGAATAGCTGGAGCCTTGACATATTCCTGGACATGCTGGAAGTAATCAAATTAGAATACTTGCAGCCCTTTTTTTGTTAATGCCTTTCATCCTTGCCATCCTTAGTTATCTCCAAAAATATAAACTATGTTCCTCCACTAATTCTGCTCACACCTCTGCAATTGCTGCTGTCCCAAACCGCTTCCTATTTCTTTTACTTTCAAAACTTGTTATGATGTCCCCTTTGACTTTTCTGTATTAAGCAAAACTTGAATGTGGCCCAAGAACAGTGCCTTCCTAGCAGCTGTGTCAAGTAGAGTCTGTTCATTCTTCCACTGCTTGATTAACTCAGGTTTAGTTGGTATCTATCTTGCTTTTCGTCCAATTACTCATTGCTATGCACTGTTGGTTTGTTTCTCCCCAAAATTCACATATTGAAGCCTAATCCCCAATTTGATGGTCTTTGGAGGTGGACCCTTTGGGAGGTGATTAGGTCATGAGAGGGAAATCCATGTGAATGGGATTTGTGCTCTTATATATGACCACTGAGAGTTTCTTTGCCACTTGCCATGTGAGCACACAGTGACAAGACAGCCATCTCTGAACTTGGAAGTGGGCTGTCATCAGACATCTACTCTGTTGGCACCTTGATCTTAGATTTCTCAGCCTCTAGAACTGTGAGAAATAAATACTGTATAAACTATTCAGCCTATGGTATTTTTAAGAACATAGTGAACTGGCTAAGACCCTCCTTTAGCTGCAAAACTTCCTGCTCTTATGAAGTTATGTAGTTGTACAACCCCCTCCTTCTATTTACTGCTGTCATGTCCAAACCTCCTGCTTGTTCCCCATATTCATTGCAAAATTTTGGACCTAATTATAATTTCAGCTTTATAACAATTTGTATTGTCACACAGATAAACCATTTAATTATTTGGTCTCAAAATATTTAAACCTTTTGATTTCGTGATATTCATTTTCACTGTACCTCAGCCAACCATTCCCATGTTTACAGCCTCATCCTGATAATAACCTGGTACTTTTCCTCTTCTAATATTTAACATTGAAATATTTCAATATTTGACTGAAACCTTGTCATCTTCC
Organism: Lyroderma lyra; assembly: GCA_004026885.1. Classification (NCBI taxonomy): domain Eukaryota; kingdom Metazoa; phylum Chordata; class Mammalia; order Chiroptera; family Megadermatidae; genus Lyroderma; species Lyroderma lyra. The sequence goes on from PVJL010009465.1 coordinate 38,579, forward strand.
ATCTATCTTGTTTACTCATATTATGTCTGATTACTTGAGCTTAGAATGACCACTAGTCTTTTTATCAATCTGCTTTCTTTTATGTTCACTCTCTTTCTTAATCTCGTGAATTATCACTTTATTCTCCAAACAATAATGCCAACTCACTGTTCTGTCAACTTCTTGTGCTCATCTGTATTTTATGTGATTGACTTCTATATTATTTATTTATTATCACATCAAACGTCATAAGTACATGTGCTGTGTCTCATCATAGTGAAGATCTTTGTAGTTTCCCATGTTGTCACATTGGACAGAGGGCATGCAAATGGGTCCCACTATGCTAGTAAGGCCAGTTCTCTGGCTCAAAGCAGAATTGAAAATGAGTACACATTTCCTGCCTTCTTATTAGCTTTAAGTAAATCTTTTCCACAGTTGAATATACATAAGCACTCTTATTCTACCGTAGAAGATCTCCAGAAGGCCTCATTTATCTTAACTTCTACAAATAATAGAGATGTTTGGAGCAAGCAGAATGAATTGTGAATGCAGAGTAGCTCCTCAAAATTGCCTGGATATCTTTGGCCAAAGAACCTCTTATGGAATACAAATAGCATTGGAAACAAAAAGGCATCAATGGCTTCTTCCTTTTCCTTTCAAATTTAGAGTTTTAGTCTGTAGTTATTCAGGATATATTATCTGAATGATAAAACAGCAGACAAAGGTCACTTACCAGGTTGAGTCTTACTGCCGAGGAACACATGGCTAAACTGCAGTGATTTGCAATTGCCACTATCCAGCATGACTAGAATGGGAGCATTGTATATACGTATTAGATCAGGTCAGGCCATATCCGGTGGAAATATGCAATAGATGGCTTATATACTTGTAGGAAAAATTTATTGTCACACTCCATTGGTTTGAACATTTTTATTATTTTAACTTTACATGTACTAAGTTTTCCATTTTCAGGATCTAATGTGCAATTCATTTGAAATTTCTAATTCATGAGATAAATTTGGTAGTGGCATGGTAGTGGGTGTCTTTTTGAACCTTCTAAGGAAGTTAGATTTACTAGGATTTAGCCCATTAGATAAAAGGAAGAAACAGAAGCATTTTTTTTAATATTAGTCCAGTTAACATTGATAAAACCCAATTTCATTTTTGAAAATTACTTTATCAGGCACTGTGCTAGGTATTGAGAATGAATTGGATATGGGTGATGTGGGCCAAATAGAGCAGCCATCCTCCCACTTCACAAAAGACTCCTTTTCCTTGTTCCTTAGCTCTTAGTTTCACCTTTTCTTAATCGCTTTCCTTATGAATTTTCTCTGTCTCCCCACCCTGAGCAACAGACTTTCTATCCTGAAACCACCTAGTGACAAGGGCTTTAAAACCTATTTCTCTGATCAATGCCTTTAAAGTACTAACTGGATTATTTTCTCCTAATCTAGAAACCATCAGGATACTAGTGGTGTCCCAAAAAGGCTTCCAGCCTATCCCAACCAAAGGAGTCAACATGGTGGATCTCGGGACCCCTTCCCCCTTTAGATCAGATAGGGTGAGAGCTCCATTAATCCCCAGTAGGTAGGGACAACAACCATTTTCAGCAGGAAGCAGATACAGAAGATGAGAGCTCCAGCCCCTCAGCTTCCCATGGAGATTTGTGAGGATCACACCTCTCAAGAGGATGTGAGGAAGGTAGATAGAATAGGGAAATCTCAACCTCCCCCATGAGACTGCCTGCTGGAATTGTTAGGACTAGATACCACCCTTTCACATGTAATCGCTGCCCCAGACTAGGAGGAAGTTCCAGACAAAGACAGGGAAGTCAGAGAGCCCAAGAAGCCCACCAGCATGGGCCAGCTCCTAACGCCTGCACAGTGAGTTACAATGACCTTCATTTCACCTGAACTTCATTATACCATCATTGTAATATCATACATATGCCCAGAAGTCCATTAATATTATAACAGACTGAACTCTGGAAAAGGGCATGCGCAGTCAGAAGGCAGACCCCTTGTCAATCAAGAGACTCACGCCCAGAGGTGTCTCCCCTGAAGACTTAGAATAAAAGCCCCAAAGCTTCATTCATCAGGGCTCCTGAGTCACTTTCTTTGCTCGAGCCCGCTCCTACCTCTTTGGAGTGTACTTTCCCCTCAATAAACTATCTCTTTGTATCACCTCTATACTTTTGCGTGTGTCTCGTTCAATTCTTTGCTTGAGATACCAAGAACCTGGACATCGTGTCGACAAGGACACCCCATTTTCCGGTAACATGTGGACTAATACCTACTTGGGAATACTTCATAGTTTGATAGGGGAAATATATGTATAATCTGAAAAGCAGTGTAACAAAAATATGAGGAAAGTTATATGAGATCGTAGAGAGGAAAGTGTCTACAAGAGCAAAAATGGGCCTCACAGGGTGATGTTATTTCATCATTTCATTGCTTTGGCAAATACATAATTTGTGCCCACTAAGCACCAGGCATGAGTGTTAAGCATTGACACATTCTTATTTACCACAGGACAGCAGAACTTGACTGAAGCCTGAAAGCCATCTACTCTGCAAATAAAAATCTAAAAACAAAAGCAGTCAGTGAAATAATCTCATTGAATTGTCATGATTTTTAAATTAAGCAGAAATGATAACCAGCTAGGTGTCAGACACATTGGGTGCTTTATACATAATGTGTAGTTTAATATACAAGACAAATTATAGTTCAAAAAATAATTCAATTCTACAACATTAAGTTATTTACCAGCTTCCTTGGACTGAGCATTGTACTAGGTGGTAGACTATCAAGAGTATGCAAGCATGGCTTTTGTCCTCATGGAGCTCCTGGTTCAGTAAGAAACATACATAAATATAATTCAGATGGGCTATATTAAGCACTAAAAAGAAATATAGCACATGGTGCTGAGGGAGCACAAAACAGCACACACCTACCAATGTGTGGGCTCAAGGAAGGCTTGTGGAGGGATTCATGAAGGCTGGGTAAATAGGGGTTACTTAAGTGCAAAAGTATAGGAAGAGCATTCCAGGAAGAAAGGTCAACTTGAGCATATGCCTGGAGGTGTGATGATGAGAGCTAAGTCAGGTGTTATTGGCTCCAATTTAAAGATGAAGAAACTGAGCTTCAATGAATTTTTATAAAACACCTCCTGTCCTCCCCACCAGGATCACCCCACTAGTAAATAGTGAACTAGGAGTAAAACCCCTGGCTGGTGTATCTGCAAAGTCCTCATTATTTCCATCACCTTAATCTGTTTATTCACCATAATTTTACATTTAATCCTGGGTGTCTAAGCATTCTAAGGGGAGGAATTAAATTGACTTTAAATGCCAAGGAGAAAGATATCAGACAGTTAAAGGAAATGTAACAAAAGAAAGAAAAAAAAGAGAGAGAAAAGGCAGATGACAGAAGGTAAATAAAGAATGAGAAGCAATGAGAAGCAATGAGACTCCAATTTAGAGTGGGAATAGTTCTTAAAACCTCTTGAATACTGCTATTGTGAGAGCTTATGTGTGTGCATACACAGCCTTCTCTAACTTGTACTGCCTGTTATTGCAAAGCTGTGGTCCCATAATATGAAGTCCAATGGAAACTCTGACCTTTTAATTAATGATTCTTCTTTTCATACTAGTATATGCCATACATGCAAAAGGCTCTGTAGAGGATGTTAAAAACATACCACTGCAAAAGTATTTATTTCATCTCTGTTTTGATGTAAATAAGCTTGGGGGCTAATATAAAGATCAACTCATGATTCACAAATATTGTTTCCAAGGAGACATGTTTGCACTATGTGGTGAAAAGGTAATAAAAAATAACATGAATAAAAAAATGCACCATAGTAATTTTCCTATGATTTATTCACTGAGACACTTGTTTTCATGGAAGAATTACTGCACTGACAACCTTAAAAGGCAGAAATTCCACTGAGCATTAATGGAACCAATTATTATTAACATTGGGTCTTTCCTTCTCTTCTTTTGTACATTTTGTCATTGTAAAAAGCCAGACAACACAAAGTGAAATCAAAGTTAGCGCTGTTGTCTTTCCACCAAGGAAAACAAACCAAGCTGGTGACCCTACAATTTGGAATCCATTTTTAGATGGTAGCCAGCTGCTTTTTTACACAGTTACATGTTTGATGTCCCAGGAATGGAAGCCAGTGCTTCTAGCCCATTGCTACTACTGATGACATGGATTTTAAGAATCAGCATTGTTTTGCTGTATACTTTCACAGGAATATGACACATGTCTTACATTTTAGTAAAAAGGGAATAAAAGTTAATGAACTATTCATCTTGGCATTGGGGACAGTCAATTATAAATTGATGTACTAAAAATGCTGCATCCACAGTAAGGAACAGCCTGGCAGCAATTAAATATATCACAGTAGGAACACATCTCAACCAGTTTTCAACTTCTCAATTTATTTTGTTTGTCACAAAAAAATGTGTTAATTTCTGTTAATCACCTGGCTTCATTGCTATTGTAATTTAACTTTTTCTCTGCTTCATTTCATGAAGCAACTATCTGTCTCTATTTTCTTTCTAAATGAAGGGCTGATTGTGTAAATTCTCAATTAGAATTCTGATAAGGAAAATTCAATTCAGCTTTTCCTCTTAGCCTATAAAAAACAAAGAAGACAAAGGCATATGCTGGGAAAATTTGTAAATACATAAGAAAACAGAAGTTCACTGTCTGCTTCCCTCATTTGCTCTTCCTCCTCAGCTCTCTCCCTGCCTCATGTTCAATAAAAGCCAGCATCAGCTATTCACATGTTCTCCACAAGGAGGCTATATTTAACTTTTGTTTGCACTGAAGTAGTTTTAGCAAACAGTATTCTGGCATCATACAATAGTGTCAATGTATGCTGCATGATTATGCTCCCTTCGGCCACACATACATTGTCATACATACATAATTTCAAATACAGCCTAGGCTCTGTGTCCAAAACACCAAAAGGACTTCTTTAAAAGGTTCTCAATTAATTGATTTAAGACAACACCACTTGCTTGTGTAACAAGAGGGCTGACTCCTCAGATACAGTGGATGCTGAATGGAAACTGAAGTAAATCACAATAGAATTAGAGTTGAATTTCAGCAGCATCTTGGCTACTTCATCAAGCAACTGCCTTTTTTTGTTTGTTTGTTTGTTTTCATAAAAAGGTCCTGGCATGTTACAGAGGTTTTGTGGAGGTTGAAAGTCTCCATAGGATGTGTGATTATGTAACCCAGCCTTCCCTTGACAAACTATGTAGTATCCAAACTCCAAGTGATTAAATCACACCCACCATCAGGTGGAAGTTTGATTTATAAGACCAGTCTTGAGCAGATCCAGAAGAAAGAAATAATTGTAGTAGCAGATAACTTATATTTCCAATGGGACTACTCCTGCCATGTGGTTATAACTCCCTTAAGCCATACCTATGGCCTCCTAGGTGGTTTTTGATGGAACACTGAAAATGGAGAAAATATTTGTGGCTGTGACAGATGCCACCACTATATGCTAACACTAGCAAAGGGTAGACTGTGGTGGTGTCCCACCTCCACTTAGAAGTGGCCCTGAAAACAGAGATAAATGAAATTCTCCCAGTGCACATAATCTCAAGCAGTGCATTCAGTTGTTCAATTTACCTAGAAGGAGAGAAAGCTAAAAATATGGTTTCATGGGCCTTGCTGGATGCTTAGGAATTTGCAAAGAATAACTTTGGATAATGGATGACAAAGATTCCTGAAGAAGAGATATGTGAATAGACCACTCAGCATGGGCACACAGGTTAAATCGCTGTCCCATGTGAAGATTCACTAAAGGTTATTCAGTGTGGAGGAAGCTTAATAATCAGAGATTATTGAGTCCATTCCCAGATGCTGACAAAAACCCTAACCATTTCCTGCCTGTGTAATGAGCTCATAAACAAAGAGAACACAATGCCAATGATGGAGATAATTCATGGGCTGACTCAAATGGACTTCCCCAAAAATGATTATCTGGTTACTACAATGCCTATGGGCCCAGACAGCCAAACAAAAGAGGCCAATACTGTGTATCTTTCCGGGTACTGCTCACCAGTCAACTACATGAATTAAGATTAATATTTGTGTATACTTCCCATCATTTTGGATTTTTGTAACTTACATTGAGATGGACATTTTTTCTGGATTTGCAGGTGGTAATCCTGTCTGCCTGTACACTTACAGATTACTTTAATGTCCAATGATGTTTTCCAAAAACAATGATTAAATATTTTCCTAAAAATGTGAAACATAGATTGTTGCCTATGGAATTCACTAGCCTATAGCATAGAAGTAGCTGCTCTTATAAAATGATAAACTGGAAAATTGAAGACCTGATTAATGAAGTAGCAGGAAGATGACTTTTGGAGTTTGGAGTACTGTCCAACAGAGTACTGCATAAGCTCATAATGCAAAAGAAATTTATAGTGTTGCTCCCCTACCAGAATTCATGGGTCCTGAAATCATGGGGTGAAACACAAAAGAAAAGAGACATGGTCTATTGTATTAATGAACACCAAATCACAGACCAAGGCTAATGTGTTCTCTGGTCAAATGATCAGGGACTTGTGATGAACAAGATTTGAGGGCACTTGACAAAGAAATTTTAGGAAGAGATGTGGATTGGGTAATCTCAGAAGATGCCCATATTTGCAGCTGATGTGGATATCACCAAAAAGGCCCCAATTGTATGGAAGGCTCTCTTATAAACTATTTTAAACAATAAAAATGTGTCTATAAAAATACTATAAAAGCCTGTGTACCCACTACTCAGATTAAGAAACAATGCATTACCAGTGCTATTTAAGTTCCCTAGGTAAACTTTCTTATCTTGACTTTCTACAATGTCCTTCCAGATGTTACCACTACCCACTACTACTCTTCATGTATTTGTTTATTCCCATCCATGCCTTCATAAGTTTATTATGCATGTACATAACAATATATATATATATATATATTGATTTTCATATTTTTATTTTTATATAAATCAGAACATCCTGTCTAGATCCTTCTCAACTTGCTTCCTTCATTTGTTTATGCTCAAGGTTAGAAAAAAGTCATCCATATTTAATTTTCACTTAGGTATAGTAATCCAATGAATGATTTTATTATAATTATATGAGCTCACACAAATAATTTCATGAACTCATCCTAGAAAAAGTGCTACATACCTCATTGATAAATATCACTATGGCCACCTTCAAAGTAATTCCTCTTGGGAAGCTGTACACCAATTGCAATGCCTAGTCCACCCTTTGAAGCAATTTTGGAACTCTTTTTCTGGAATGGCCATCAAGGCTGTTGTCATATTCCCAAATCTGATGATTATGTTCACAAACTTGCCACCATGCGCTATACAAAGAATTTGGTAAGGTGCCATAAACTTGCCAAGGTTTGTACCAAGTTGTTTGTACAATGCTGTCAATGTAAGCACATGGTGGCAATTTTGTTTCTTCTGAGACTTGTTATGGATCTTGAAGTCAATAGGCAAGCAGTAAGGAACACCATATGGGAAGTGAAGAGGGGAGAGAGCAAATCAAAACAAAACAAAAAAAACTGGAATCTTCAATGACTCATAAAGATGGACTGGAACCCATGTTGGTTTCTCACTTCCTCCATGATTCCAACTTACATAAGGGTAGTGTCCTCCTGAAGGAGCTGGTGCTTTGAATCATTGACTTGTTTTAGATATGTGGATGAGCAATTGGAGAAGCTGAAAGAGATGATCTAGTAAGTGCTAGAAGACCTGAAGGCCCACCTGCTACTGTATATAAATAGGTGAGACTGTGGACAAATTTCATGCATAAGCTGCAATGATGTCTTTTGCTCTGCTATACTCTTCTGAGTATAAAACAAATATGGCTTACATTTTATTCCTACCTTACAAATCACATGCAAGATGTCTCTTATTGCCCACAGTAACTGGGATTTCTGCAGGAAGAGGAATTATTGGAAACATAGTTTTGTTTTTATTATTTCAATAAAATATAACTGCACCAGATTAATCATATTCTAGATTTCTTCTCTTTGGTTTTCATTTTTCTTTCAAGTCTAATTCTCCCACCATTGAGATGGGTTTATTGGTGGTACTTACTTTTACATATTAGTCATTATGTTAAAGAATATTTAGCAGGGCTCATGAATACTAGGAATAGAAGAAAAAAATCTCCAGAGATCCTGACTTGAAAATGGAATAAATAATTCAGCAGAATTTAGATTTTTGTTAGAGAGGGAATGAATGTGCTTTTACTTGTGTGCGGATGAGAAAGAGTTGCATTATATTGGGGAGGACTATTCTTTTGGGAGATTGGCAGATGTAGCAGTAAAAGGGGTGGACTGTGCTAGGCATTATCATATGGAGACAGTACAAAATAAGAGAAAAATCTTATTTTGGGGAAATTTTCTCATTGTGAATGGATTCAATGGGAGGAAATATGGTCATGCCTGACTCTTACTGTATAGAACAAAGAGAAAAGACCCTATACCTATTAAATCATTCCTGAGACTGTGAAATTTCAGTGAATATCACATAAAGATGCAACAAACACTTGAAAGTCAGGTTCATCATAATAAAACAACGAGGGTCACATACTAAATACAAAAAAACAGCAATACATTTTAAAATACTTTAAATGAATAATAATGAGGGCTCTATAATTACTATCTACCTATCATCCATTATTAGTAATACATTTTTCAGGGATTTTTATCCTTTCTAGAGAAACTGGCTGATCCTTAATTCAAGTATTCGGTTTATTTTAATTTTATTTACTTAAATAATTATATATATATTTTTTGCCAAAATGGAGGAAATGAAGAATTATATAGTGATATTTAATTTATCTGATGGTCTGATCCCTGACAGTTGCTAGAGTGTAGAGCATAATTTACTTCTTGGTAGAAGCTTCATTATTAGCACTAACAGTCTCCTACCTAATTTAAATGTCATAGAGCACTAGAAAACATTTAAATATCATGGCATAAAATCTAAAATTATAAAGGCATCTGGGTTGTCCACCTTCTTAATGACTACTCCCAAAATATCAGAGGAAGCAAGAATTTTTAGATGTTTTGATAGAAAAAGACAGAATTTAATTAAATTCAGGTAATAAAAGCATCTTGTTTTAATTCAAGCCTCCAAAAAGAGTAAAACAGAAAAACACGTAGTACTGAATTTACTACGGGAAAGTCAATACCACATTGCTTTCTGAATACTGATTTCTACTATTTGTGAAAGGTCTTCTAATGAACACCCCTGAATCTCCTCCTGGCTCCAAAAGACAATCATGAACAGCAAATCTGCATAACACTGGGTAAATATTGTCAGGATATATTACATAAATTGTTAGCAGCTTAATAAAAGGCATATTATATATAGGAGAAAAAATTATTTTTCCTCCTTAGAAATGGTAGGTAAATTATGGTTGTCAGTACATAAATAAATATAATGTTGGTACAAAAATAGTCATATTATCAATAATAGCCACTACATCTCAAGCACCTATTTGTGTTAGCCAGGGTGTCAAGTCCCTTACATATGCTCCCATTATTCCTTATAACTACTGTTATAAGGAATATGATTATTTTCCCTCCTCACAAAAAAGAACATTAAGGCTTGGAGAGGTCAATTCCCTTGCCAAAGGCTACAGAGATTACTAATGGTAGATGTAGTATTTAAACATTTTCAGTCTGACTCTAAAATCCTTACTCTTAACAACTACACGATGCCACTATTTCCACTTAAAGCACGCTGTTCCACTATAGCCCTGTTCACATGGAGCAACCCAACTAAAATAAAACCAGTCTCTAAATAAGTGGGGTCATTTCATGAACGATGATGAATTGCAAAATCTATAGTCTGCAAACATCTCAAGATAAACATCTAGAGAATGCCTTGAATAAGCCAATTTCTCTATGAACATTTAAAGCATTTGGTGTAATCATTCAAGTTTTTCTGTCTTGTAAGATACAGAAAGGAATCAAATCTGTATCTCTAGATCAGTGGTTTCCAACCCTTTCCACGTTTGTACTACTTTTAAACTAATTTCTATAAATTGTACCCCTTGTTTTTAAAACAGCTGTTTTTAAATACTGACACTTTTGTTCAGTGCCTATCTTAATGTAAAATAGTGGAAATGAGGTAGTAAGTTAGGAAAGAAAAATTACTACACTAAAAGTACAAATGACAGATTGAATTTTATAATATTCATAACAGTTAAATATTGATAATGATGATCAAGTATTAATGTTTTAATTTTTTATTAATAATATTTATTTGTGTTATCTGAAAAGTCTGTAATAATTATAATGCAGATCACTAGCTGATTGAAACATTGTTAGTGAGATCGTTGAGCTTGCTTTGATGAACTTAGTCTCTTAAAAGCAGGCTCAAATGATGCATGATGTAGTCTTAAATCTGGACTTGCATTAAGCTTGTTGTCGTACTTATTTTTTCCTGAAGGAATAAGAAGACAAAGCTCTCTTCACTAGTACAGTATTAGTAAGTGGCAAGAAGTATTTGAGTGCCTTCTCACTCATCTGTTTACATTCCTCACTGACATCTACCCAGAAGGTAACACAATTCTGACTTTTAATATCAGAATTTAAAAAATAATTGATTGAAAGTTTGATTAACTGCTCTTTTTCATTGACTGATAGTTTAGCTTCTTTGAAGAATTCTTCATTGAAGGGATGTGTAATGCAGTATATATTTTTCCACGTTGAGGGAAGTACTTATAAAAGAAGACTTTAAGACCTTCATTCTCTCACATTTTGGGATAAGTGCAAGTCATTCTTATATAAAAAGTTTTGCAGAGTTTCATAAACATCAGGCTGACCCCTTTCAATACATGCTTTCCAAAAATCTAGTTTTAAAATCATTAACTCCATTTGTTAGTTACTTTGAATATATTGATTGAGCTGTTTTGAAGATCCAAGTTGATTTTGTTCATTTCTATAAAAAATATCTGATAAATATGCAAGATTTTGAAGCCAATCACTGTCCTGAAACTCTGGAGCAAGAGGGAAACAATGGCCTTTACAAAATACTTGGACTCTATATCTAAATTCAAACATCTGTGTAAGTACTTTGCAACAGGATAGTCACCTTACGTCCATATACAAGAGTAATGTACTGTGAATGCTCTTCGTTTCTTCACACAATGCTTTAAACGATCTGGAGTTTCAAGGTCATTACTTAATAAAATTTACAATCTTTACAGCCTCAACAAGAACATCTTTTAGTTCACTAAGAAAAGGTTGGATACAAGATTTGGTCTATAAATGTAGCAGTGACTCCATAGTACATGGGGAGCTACTTATTTAATTCAGCTGCATAGGCCTATAAAACAACTTGACATTGGCTTGCCACTATTAGTGGATTCAACACAACAATTCCAACAACTAATGTGTTTTTAAATGAAATAACCTTTGATTGCATTAAAATTTCTTCACCTGCAGTACACATCGTCAGTGGGTAACAAAGCAACAGGTTTTCCACAATTTCCTTTCCTAATAAGTACTTTGCATTGATGAACAAAGTAGATAAATCAGCAACATCTACATTTTCATTGAGCTGATTGGAAAATAATTTACTTTTTTCTAATTCTATCTACTACTACAACATCATAATTATCAGACATTTCCTGAATATGTTGAAACATTGTATTGTTTGAAAAAGACAGTATTGGGGAGTTCCCTGGTGGCCTAGTGGCTTAGGACTTCGGCGCTGGTGCTGTCAGCACTGCGGCCTGGGTTCAGTTCCCAGCCAGGGAGTTACCCACATACCAAAAAGCAAAAAAAAAAAGACATAGTATTGATTTTGCTAACATGTTCTTTCCCAAAATACAAAAAAAAAAAAAAGATATCCTTAATACAAGGAGAAATTAAATCTTCAACTGTGATGTGGTTTTTACCACATTTAGCTATGCAATAAGCAATACAGTATGAAGCCTCAACTTCATACTCATTCTTTCCTTCTTGACATCATGTATGAAGTAATAGTTGGACACTTTTCAAAGAACCAAAAATAATGTATTTTTGTTTTCATACGTAGGATGTTTAGTTTCTAAAGGTCACATGAGTAGAGAGGGTTTCATGCAACCATTGGGTAATATTTCCCCACACACAACAGGCTTAGGAAAGTCATCATCTCTTACAATTGAAAACCCATATTTAATATACTGAAGCACGCACCTCTTTACTATCTCCCAGTGTGGGTATACTCATAGCTGTGGACATGTGTTGAGAAGTAATTGGAGATAGGTTATAATCCATATCAAGTTCTTTTAACTGTTCCTATTTTCAACCACTTATCCATAACTGACATGCTTAAAAATAGCTGACAATACTAACTGAAACTATATTAAATACTAAATAAAACTACATGAAAAGAGTCATGATTAAAGACAACACTCTTACTTTTACTCAGTAAATAACTAAACTGATCCAGTAGTCTGGCTATAGATGTATTTATGTGTTTGGGGAAGTTCTGGAAACATTGAAAACGGATTGTTCTGAAACTATTCACAAAGACTGATAGAAGAATGGTTTGGGAGAAGGGTTCATGGCCATGCCCTCACCAATCATCATTGGTTAATGTGATCTAATTTTAAAATGTCTTCATTAATGGTGATTCAAAGTTATCATTTATTGTTCCATAACTAACTTTTTGCATTTTTTTACTTGTCTTTTTACCATTGCTGATTATCTTTTGCATACCCCTGAATTAGCTGAGCATGTACTCCGGGGGCTACATGTGCCCCCACTTGGGAAACAATGATTTAAATTTTTAAGATCAAGACATATATAGAGATTTGTGAAACCATGAGAAACTAATATTTCAAGTTAAGAAAATCACATGATTATGGATACAAGAGTGCTCAAATATGGAAAGTTTATAGTAGATAATGTGTCCCTCAGATTGTCATGACTTTTAACATTAGCAGGAGAATGTCTCACAGGCATGGCATAAACTAGAGCCCATGATGCCAAGTTTCTACGTTATGGTATCAGATTTGGACAGCCCCAAACAAAGATTCATCAGGTGTATTCACTGTAAAAATTTGGGATGAGACAATAAAGACAAAGTTCAACATATATTGTGTCTTTTTGTCTGTCAGTAGAATGATGACATCGAGTTTCAATGACTTAAGGAACTAGGAGTGCGGGCCATCATGTAATATATACGCTAGTGATTATGATTGTATACACTTTTTAGTTTTCAGTGACATCCTTTGGACACACTCCTACATTGAATTGTCAGTGTGTTGATCAGATTTTTATACTAATAGCACAGTTTTCTCTCCCTCTCTCTCTCTCTCTCTCTCTCTCTGTCTATCATATTTCTCTGTCTGTCTCTCTCAGCCTCTGGACTGCAATTTGATTTTGATTTTCTCAGATTACACCAGTTATAAATTTAGGACAAAGAGAGACTTTTGAAACTGATATGACTTATAAACCACATCCACTTAAGAAATAGAAGATTTAATAAAATTCATGTTAAAATTATTCTCTTTTCTCTTCAAATGTAATCTCCATTTGCTCAATGCCCAAGAATTAAACTAGACTCTCCTTTTCCATATTGTTTCTCTGAGCATAGAATTTATAATTTCATAATCTTAAGGATATAATTATTTTTTCCAGAAAAAAGAGTGAAATATTATGAAATATAAATGAAATACTCATTTTTCCTATTCTTTTATATATATATATATATATATATATATATATATGTGTGTGTGTGTGTGTGTGTGTGTGTGTGTGTGTGTGTATAATATACATATATATACATATATATATATATAATATTATGATAGTTATAATGGGTAAGCTACAGTTTTTGTAACTAAGGTGGCTTCATTTCTGAGATAGAGCTAATGAAAAAATAAAATTGGGGTGATTCCCATAAAACTGATGGTTTTCTAAACCTTGAAATTATATTCATTTATCATACTCCTTACTCTAAAGAAGCTAAAGGTGAGATGAATTGTTCACTGAGTTTTTTTGAATAGTTAGTGAATATTGGTACATAAAAATCTATCATTACAATAGTCATGAATGCAAAAAGTGTGACATTACATTTAATGTTATGAGGAGACCCAGTTTCAAAATAAGAAGCGAAATGAAATTCTGTAACACCTCCAAGCAACCATATTTCCACAACTCTAACAAGCATATCTATATCTATCTATCTATCTATCTCTCTCTCTCTCTCTCTCTCTCTATATATATATATATATATATATATATATATATATATATATATATATATATACATATCTCCTTCCTTTAACATTAATTTGTAGCAAAAACTCCATGAAGTCTAAGCTCTTTAATAAAGAATTTCCGAGGTGTAAGATCAAATAAATAGATCTTTCCTGAATAGGTGTGCTATTCCTCTTCTTAATTTCCTATATCTTCCTTTCTCCATTATATTAATTATTCTATTTGCATATTCAGTGAACACATTGGCATTTTCTTTATGGTTTTTAGCTTTCATGGTAGGGGTACACCAATAAAACTTGAATATCAGTAGCCAAATTTTAGTAGGAAGAATAAAGAATCATGGAACCATCATTATTCCTTTCTCATCTACTACCCTTGCCCAGTATTGCAAGGGTGATTAATTTAACATGAAAATCTATATCACATCACTCTCCTGGTTAAAATGTTTACTTAGCTCATTTACTAATCAACCTTTGCTAAGTTCCTACTATGTGCTGGACATTGAAGGTACTGAGGATAAGAGGAACTCACAGTTTAGTCAGAGAGCAAAACAAGTAAATGATTGATTACAATGTACTCTAAATAAATGCTCTACTAAATTAGTATTCCAAATAAGCAAGTTAAGAATATTATTTGAACATTTGGACAGGAATCCTAAAGCAAGGCTCCCTATTTCCAGTAGAATAAATTCTAAAGTTCTTACTGTGGCTTGAAAAGCTGTGATGTTGCCACCCTTTTTTGACCTTGGAGCCTCATTGCCTCACATTTTGTGAACCAGTAACACCAGACAGTTTGTTATTGTCCCTCCTATACCTTGCCATTTTCAATTTCTTTTCATTTTACTCCACCTGCTTAGAATATTATACCTCATCCTATGTGCCTTGTTAACACCTACATTAACTTATCTATCAAGACTCATCTCAGCAGTTTCTGCTTCCCAAATGCCTCCTGACTTTCCTCAACCCTTACCGTTTTCTGGCCCATGTTGAGCCTTCTACTACTTCTGTGATAATACTCACTGTGTCTTTAATGCCTACATGTACATGACTGACTGCCTCACTAGACCATAAGTTGCATGACACTAGAAGTGGGGAGTACTCATTTTTTAATGTTCTGGGTCTAACATACCTTCAGGTGAGTTAAGAGAAATGAATACTTTTCCTGTGCTTAAAGCACTGTCACATTCATTATCTCAAAAACTCTCTGAATAGGTGGGGTAGGCACCAACCCCTAATCCATATTATAAAGTGATGTTCAAGGCAGTTTAAGTGACTTGCTTAAGTTTACACAACCAGGAAGTTGACAAATCAGTTCTGGAACCCATTTCTGTCTGGTCCTTATTTTAGTGTTCTGGCTGTCATGTCATACTAATGTCTATCAAATAGATGAATACACTTCCTTCATACCAGTGCACTTCTTTTACACAGCAGATGTTTCAATCCTGTGACAAAATGATAAGGCAAATAAATAAAGCAGCTAATCAGTGCAAATTCATTTCTCCATGACAGAGAGCTATTTTCTAGGAAACTAAACCTGGGCGATTTTCTCAAAAATCAAAAAGAAAAAAATAGATGGCATGTTTAGTTAATAGAAGCTATTCAGTAAGAAAGCTGAAATTATTCATTAAGATATAAAAACCTTCTATTTTACCACCATATAAAAAGCTTGAATATTATATAATACTAAAACTGGATATATTGAGACCCTAGTATTAAAAAAGATAGGTTTAAGTAGAAAAAAATAAAATGATGAATTTTAATAAGGTTCTGATGTCGCTAACACAAAAGCACTATTTTCTAAATAAATAATCAATTTAACAATTAGCTAAAAATAAAATTTTTTGTTTTCCTTTATAAATAAAAATTTTATCATATACTAATGAACTCAGCCTGTGTCAGGATAATTCCTCAGTGGTAGAAGAGAAAAAGAAAATGCAATCATTCACTAAAAATGTATCTAAGCGGGTTCTTTTTCTCTCCATGACACCTCACTTTTTCCCCACATCATAAACAATGATCTCACAATGTACACATACACACACACACACACACACACACACAAACACACACACACACACATACATGATTTTGACATGTGGAATATTAAAGAGAAGTTGTCATGACATATTTGTTTGAAATTGTGTATAATAATGTAAGGTCCACTAAAAAGGAATGCAAGTGTTCATGAGTGACTTGTAAGGAATCAAATTCCTTCATATGCACAGCTTGTGGGAAAAGATTTCCCATGAAAGTGCTGGTTTTAGTACGTGCTCTTTAGCACAACTTTTCTGGCTTGTTCGCTCTTTGACTTGGTTTGTTCTTATTACACCTCTGAAATTTTATGGTTTATTAATGTCAATGTGGATAATTTTGAATAGAGAAAAAGTCAAAGCTGACCATAAGAGACCTCTTTGTATTTATACTGTATTTAGTTACACCATTGAAGTAAAGCTCTTTTCTGTTGGGCATAGGGGGAAATCACTCTTATGATCTCTTACAAGCCTGAAGGTCATCTGCTTTTTGGTGACCACTCCAACTTCTTGCCTCCAAGCCCTATACATAGTACCATTAGGGCATTAGGCATCAGGTGGTGCCTCTTTACTCTGTACTGCCACATGGATATTTCACAGACCTTACAGAAAATAATTCAGGTAATTGTTTAAGCACTTCATTTACTAAAAGATCAGGTAAGCATCCTAAAACAGGGCCAAATATTGGAACCAGAATTTGGGACTTTATGCAACTCTTTTTTAGTACTCTTACTCTGCCTTTCATTCAAGGGTGGTAGGTGGCAAGAAGAGATAGAGGATTCATCTTCACACATGTGAAACAAAGACCCTAGAACTTAATATTAGTCGATATTACAGATTCTCAATAAGAAAGTAGCAGGTAAAATGCTAAATTTTAGATTAAGGAGAAGACAAGATGGCGACTGGACAGGAGGTTCCTAAAGCCTCTCCCTGAAAACACAATTGAACAGCCATCCAGGAGCCAAGAAAGAGGACCCTGAGTGACAAACCGGCTGTTGAGAAATCCACAAATCGCAAGTAAACACCTGAAGGCTGGCGAGAAGGGGGTGAGTCGGGGAGAGGGAAGGGAGCAGAGATGGACCACGCGGGATCGGGACACGATCCCTGCTGACTATTCGGAGCTGCACATTTTGGGGGAGGGGAGAAAGACTGGGGAGCTGGGGACTGAAGGCATTTGGGAGCCAGCCTCTGGAATTTTTGAGTGGTAGAAGGGCTGAGCTAGGACTCTGAACTGCAAAGATAACACCCCAGCTCTAAGCCCCCTGGAGACCTACACAAGGCTGCACTTCCTGTTCCCACCATGCTGCAAAGGTGACCCTACTGTCTCAGGCCAGGCTCACAGCTATGGACTTAGGGAGCAGGCACTTCCTCGTGCACCCTAGAGTTCTGAATGCAGTGTGAGCCTTTAGACAGCCAGGTACTGAATCAGGACTGGGAAGAAAGACTGATTTGATTTGCTAGCATTCACCCCAGCTAGCAAAAACAGCTTCCACAGCAAAGGGCAGAAGGCAGAGCCACTTTGGAAAGCCTTTTGTTGGCCTCTCCCCAGGATATATGCGCATAGCCACCAAACGCAGTAGGAGATCAGAAACAAGAAACAAACAGCCTTCTCTCCCCCAAAACTTGACCCCCAGCACCATCTAGTGTCTGCCCTACAGCAAGACACCACAAAAGCAATAATCAGGGCAGTGAACATAAAGCCCTCATGTCAAAGAGGAAGATCCCAGCGGACAGGATGAATTCCTTAAAAACTAAAACTCCTCAGAAAGAACATGAAATTTACACAGAAGACAGTTTGTTACACCTGGAAGAGTCGAATTTAAGTGACGGAGAATTTAAAGCAGCCATTCTAAAGGCTGTGAGAGAAAGGAAAACTTATTGGCAGAACACCATTGCTGAGATAAATAGCAGAAAAAAGGATATAAATGACATAAAAAAGGAACTCTGTGAACAAAAAGAACAATTTAACAAAGAAATTCAAAACATAAGAAAGATTGAGACGGAAATACGAGAAATAAATAATACCATAAAAGAAGTGAGAAATGAAATAACTGCCATAGGAAACAGGACCAACCAGATGGGGGAAAGAATTAGTGATATTGAAGACCAGAACATGGAAACAGCTCAGA
>PVJL010009466.1:0-2500 GCA_004026885.1 Lyroderma lyra
GCCCCCACGATGACCTCATTGCAATTGGCCAATGGAGTGCGGCCCCGGTAGGCTGCCGCAGTGCGGAGTCGCGGGGGCGTGGGCGGGACCCAGCTTGCTGACGCCATCTTGTTCCCGCTGGGCGGGGCCGGTGGGTGGGTGGGGCTGGCGGTGCAGGTGTTGGAGGCCTTGAGTTCTGGAGCCTTTCAGAATCCTTTCTTCCTAATACCCTATAAGCAAGGGTTCCTGCTTTCTGTATTTTCATATCCGAAGAATCACTTCACAACGATTTTTTCTCGAGGGAAGTAACATGAAGGAAGGGGAGAAATCATTATGAAATGACCTGAGAGCTACGGGGGGCTTGAAAAGGCTTCCAGGCCGGTCTCCTACCCCCGCCCCCCAAAACATTGTCCCCCTTAGTTTACAGCTGGAGCGGAGCTTGGAAGTGCTTCGCGTCCATTCACACACGCACTCTCACTCACTTTCCCCCTTATTTTACAGAAAAGAAGATTTGAGCCCTGTACAGAAAAACGGTACAGGGTCTATTCTTCAGTTAACAGTGGGAAGAAACCCCCCAAGACTACTTGTTGTGAAAGTATGTTTGTATCTTGTTTGGTGAATTCCTGTGGGCTTTTGACCACATAAGGGTTTTCTGTTCCTCAAAAAAAATTTAAAGAGTAATGTGTTTTTAAAAACACACAAATGATGCCTACCCGTTCTGATAAAAATGCCTTTCTCAAATATTAATAGTGATTCCCTTTTCTGGACTTTTTAAGGAGGATTAGGGACCCCAAATCGATTGTAGTAACCACAACTGTATCAGGAAAAACTCGACAAACCGGTTATTCTGTCTCCGTGGGTGGTGGAATCCTATTTGAGATTCAAGTGTAATGAGGGAGGCAACCTGATGCGGATGATACTGTCTACGTGGCAAAAATAAAAAAAAAAAAAAAAAAATCAATCCCCCTTTACCAAGCTAAACAAAATGATAAAGGGCAAAAAAGGACATTTTATTTGAATTTTCTATCTACATTGTGCCGTGAAGAAAGAACTTGACTTCATTACCATTTGATTGAGATGGAGCACCTTGGAGAGGCCCAGACCCTCCCTTTTCTCCTGTGATCATCAATGCTCCCTAGCTCTCAACTTTTTGGGTAAGGCAGATAGGGACCTACATTTGAAAGCCTGCCAAGTTTTAGAAAACTATTAGGCAATGACTGTCATTTCCTTCCTCTGAGTCTTAAAAATAATTTTTTAAACCTCAGCTGCTTGCTAACCACAAATTTTTCATATTCCACCACGAAGACAGGCTTTCATCTGGACTCCCTTCAGTTCCCTTGAATTCTCTTTTTTCAAGGCTTCCTTGAAAGTATATCCTTTTCTATTTCCTTTCATATCCTGCCATCAATCTTTCTCCAGTGTTCTATTTCTTGTCCCTCCATGATGTCTTCCTTGGCAGTCCTGCCAGTTTTCAGGCTTAAATGTCTACTATGTGTGTGCTTCATACTTACTTTTCCATCTACCTCTCTTCTCCAAGGCTCTGGGATGGAATTTCAAGCCATTATTCAGGCAACAAATGCTTGCTGAGGGCCTACCATGTGGCAGATATGGTCCTAGGTGCTGGAGATAGGAAAACAAATAGACACACTTCTTATCCTAGAGGAACTCACAGTTCAGTGAGAAATACAGTTTCAATAATGAAAGAGAAAAACAGAAAGAGAAATGCAATGATGAACATTTATTATGTACCAGGAGCTTTTTAAAGTGCTTTATAAATACAAACTTGTTTGATCCTCACTACTATACTATTATTCTAACAGATAATATGGTGAAACTGAGGCACACTAATTTGTCCCAAGTCGCTCAGGTAGTAAATGACAGAGTAGGATTCAAACCCAGCCAGTGTGGCCCCATTTCCTGTACGCTTACTCATAAGTATTGCACTATTCTACCTCTGATAAGAGTACTGCCTCTGAGTACAACCTGGATTCAAATCTTAAATGCCATTTAATATCTGTAACCTTAAGATTCTATAAGTTCCACTTTCTTCACCTGTAAAATGGGGTTAATAATAGTACTTAACCTCATATGGTGGTTAAGGAATACAGGTACAGAACATGTTTGACACTCAGCCTGCATTAAACAACTGTTAGCTATCATCGTCTGTGTTATTGTTGAGATACAAAATGATGTGCAGTGGACCTGAAGATGTCAGAAAAAGCTTACATTGCACAGGTGAAATGAGAGCAGAGTTTTCAAGGATGAGAGCTCTCAGTAAAAACTGTCTCTTCCCCTGAGGTCCTTAATCCTGCTAATGGCATCACTGTTTTGCTAGTTACCCAGGCTCCAAGCTTAAACCACCTTTAATGCCACTTTCCCCCCTTTCTTTCCACATTTTGTCCATTGCCACATCATGCTAATGGTGCATCCTGTATTTATTTCTTGCCTTTACTCCTTCACCCTTTTTATTTTTGTTGTCGATAACCTAGTACAGGTCTGTTTGCCTCTCTCAGATAACTAA
>PVJL010009466.1:7500-57004 GCA_004026885.1 Lyroderma lyra
AACAAAACCACAAATGACCCTCCCCTGCAGAACTCTGCCCACCCAGTATCAGCAGTGAACACCAAAGAAACTGCAGCTGGAGGTCCCTAGTGGTGTAGTGGCTTAAGGCTTCGGCGCTGTCAATGCTGCAGCCTGAGTTCGATTCCCAGCCAGGGAACTACCCACATACAAAAAAAAAAAAAAAAAAAAAAAAAAAAAAAAAAAAAAAAAAAAAAAAAAAAAAAAAAGAAGAAGAAGAAAAAAAAAAAGAAACTGCAGCTGGTAGGCTCCAGGGAGGTTGCAAATATGAGAAACCAGAGAATTAATGAGATGGGGACAGATGATGCATCAGAAACACAGTTCAAAGCAACGATTATAAAAATGCTTAAGGGATTGAATGATAATTTCAACAGAGAGATAGCAAGCATTAAAGAAGACTTACACACTATACAAAGAATCAGAGAAAGATAATGACTACATAAACTGAAATGAAGAACAGAATGAAAGTCACCAAACTAGATAAAATAGAAGCACAAAGCCGTGATTTGCAGGAAAAGCCAGCAGAAAACACCCATTTGGAACAGATAGATATGAGAATCTAGAAAAATGAGGATGATTTGAGATGCCTCTGGGACAATTTTAAGCAGAAGAATATCAGAATCATAGGTGTACCAGAAGGGACATAGGAAAAGCAAGGGATAAGAAATTATTTGAAGAAATAATGACTGAAAATTTTCCTAATCTGGCAAAGGAAATAGACATACAAGTCCAGGATGCAGAGAGAATCCCAAACAAGATGATCCCAAACAAAAACACACCAAGGCACATCATAATTAAAATGGCAAAAGTTAAAGAAAAAGAGAACATTCTAAAAACACCAAAAGAAATGCAAGTAGTAATTTATAAAGGGATACCCATTCGATTTTCAGTGGATTTCTCACCAGAAACTTTACAGGCCAGAAGGGATTGGCAGAAAATATTCAGCATGATGAAAACCAAGGATCTACAACCAAGAGTAATGTATCCAGCAAGGCTAGCATTCAAAACTGAAGGACAGATAAAGAGCTTTTCAGATAAGGAAAAGTTAAAGAAATACATCACCACCAAACCAGTACTACAAGGACTGTTAAGATGGAAGGAGGGATGGGAGAGTGGGTAAAATAAAGGAAATGGATGGAGAAATTTAGTTTGTTGACATAAAATTGAAAGCAACAAAGAAGCAAGACTCATGGACACACTCAATAATTTGGTGGTTGCATGAGGGGTGGGGTGGGGAGAAGGGACAGGGACACAGGTGTATGGTAGTAGGGGGGAGCTGAGTCTGAGTGGTGAGCACATAGTGCAGCACATGGAAAATGTAGTGTGGAATTGTGCACCTGGGACCTGTGTAGTTTTTGTTGATCAATGTCACCCCAATAAACTTTTTTTAAAAAGGATAAATATTCAGAAGAGGGGGGAAAAAAAAAAGAAAAAGAAAGCGATAAAAAAACCACAAACAAAAAAATGAGAATTGATTTTAATCACAAATACAGAAGAAAATACTATGTAAAATTATAAATATAAATGTTAATTTAAAAAATTTTAACAGGGAGTTCCCTGATGGTGTAGTGGCTTAAGGCTTCGGTGTTGGTGCTGTCAGCGCTGCGGCCTGGGTTCGATTCCCGGTCAGGGAGCTACCCACATATCAAAAAGTGAAAAAAAAAAAAAATTTTAACGGATTGGGTGATTTTATTTTAAAAATTAAAAATGAACAGAATGGACTTTGTTTTACATATTTTGTTAGATACATATGTGTTTCATTTTTTTGAGCAATTGTATTTTTAATTTCAGTTTCCATGTGTTTACTACAACTATACAGAAATACAATTGATTTTTGGGTATTTTTAGTATATCCTGTAACTTTGCTGAACTCAGGTATTCATCCTAGGAGCTTTGTTTTTTTCTAATACACATTCCTTTGGATTTTCTGCACAGACCATCATGACATCTGCACAAAGACACAGTATTTTTTTCTTCTTTTCCAATCTATATGCCTTTTATTTCTTTTTCTTGCCTTATTGTGCTGGCTCGTTTTTCTAGTACTATGTTGAATAAAAGTAGTAAGAGAAAACATCCTTGACTTCTTTTTAAGCTTAGGAAGAAAGAATTCAGTCTTTCACCATTAAATATAATGCAAGCTGTAGGATTTTTTGGTAGATGTTCTTTATCAAGTTGAGAAAATTCCCTTCTATTTCTAATTTTTCTGAGAGTTGTTGTTGTTGTTGTTGTTGTTGTTGTTTGGTATGTGGATAGTTCCCTCGCGGGGAATCGAACCTAGGCCGCAGCGCTGACAGCGCCAGCAACGAAGCCTTAAGCCACTATACCACCAGGGAACTCCTCTGAGAGTTTTTTATTTTAAATTATGAATAGGTGTTAAGTTTTGTCAAATGTACTTTCTGTATCAATTGATATGACCTATAGTTTTTATTCTTTACCTTAGTACTATGATGGATTACATTGATTGAATTTTGAATTTTTTTTTTTTAATTTTTATTTTTTATTTTTTTTGCTTTTTGGTATGTGGGCAGCTCCCTGACTAGGAATCAAACCCAGGCCGCAGCGCTGACAGCGCCAGCGCTGAAGCCTTAAGCCACTACACCACCAGGGAACTCCCGAATTTTGAATATTTAATCAGCCTTACAACCCTAGAATAAACTCTACTTGACCATATATATAGTTTTTTTTTTTTTACATAGTGCTAAATTCTGTTTGCTAATATTTTTGGACATATGTGTATTTTCATGAAGGATATTGGTCTGTAGTTTTCTTTTTTTGTACTGTCTGGTTTTAATATCAAGATAATACTAGTCTCATAAAATATGTTGGGAAGGGTTACTTCCTATTCTATTTTCTGGAAAAGATTGTGTAGAATTGGTGTTAATTCTTATTTAAATGTTTGGTAAAATTCTCCACTAAAACCAATTGGGTCTGGAGATTTCCTTTTATAAATGGATTTTAAATTTGATTTTAAATTACAAATTAAATGTTATAGAGCTATCCAAACTATTTATTTCATATTGGGTGAGTTGTGGTAGTGTGTGCTATTAAATTGAAATATGGAATATTTACTTAGTCTCAAAATACCACCCTACAAAATAGTTATGGATGACAAAGAGGAAAAGAGCAATTTTACATTGGAAATGTCTGTGAGATACCCCCTTAATGAACTGATCAAGATTAACATGACTAATTTTTGCTAATCAATGTCACTCCAATATATTTAACAATTAAAAAAAGAGATTAACATGACTAGCAATGGGCAAACCAAAATTGTGTACCACCTGATAGGGTACAATGAGAAAAGCACAATATCCCTTTTATGTTCTTCCCACCAAAGGTAAGTAACCCAAATCCAATCACAAGGAAACATCACACAAGCCCAAATTGAGCAACATTCTACATAATAACTGCTCTATAGTCTTCAAAAATGTCAACATTATGAAAGCTAAGCAAAGAATGAGGAAGTATTCCCTTGACTAAAGGAGACTAAAGAGATGCAACAACTAAATTCAAGGAAAGATTTCAGATTGGATCATTAAGCTATAAGGACATTATTGGGACAAATGATAAAATTTCATAGGCTTCTGAGAACCATATGGTTGGTATAAATGTTAATTTCCTAATTTTGATGGTTGCACTGTGTTTATATATCAGAATGTTCTTGTCTGTAGAAAACACATACTAAACTATTAATATTTGGAGGTGATGAGATATTGTATTGTCTCAAATGGTCCAGAAAAAAATATTTTTGTACTTAAAAAAAGTAATTAAAAATTGTTGTAGGGGGTTCCCTGGTGGTGTAGTGGCTAGGCTTTGGAGCTCTCAACTCCGCGGCTTGGGTTCAATTCCCAGCCAGGGGAATTATCCCCTCCCCGCCAAAAAGAAAAAAAAAAAAAGTTGTAAATGAAATTTTTTTCCAGGTAGCCTCTTTCCACCTTGATCACTCTATTTTTTTTTTGTTGTTGTTGTTTTTTTGTGGTGGTTCCCTGGCTGGGAATCGAACTCAGGCCATGGTGGTTGAGAGTGTCAAAGCCTACCCACTACACCACTAGGGAACCCTCTATTATTTTCATGCTCCTAAATATTGATGAATGTATGAGATTTGTATTGCATATCATCTACTTATTTGGGACTCCTTTTACTTCTTGTGTATTTATTTCCTCAATGAAATGACTGAACACCAAAAGAGCATATATTACTCTTCTGGTTCCTTTCTATTCCCTTGTGATATCAAGTAGCTGCTAATAATAACCACTTATAGGGAGTGCCCTGATGGTGTAGAGGCTTAAGGCTTCGGTGTTGGCGCTGTCAGCTCTGCGGCCTGGGTTCGATTCCCAGTCAGGGAGCTACCCACATACTAAAAAGCAAAAAAAAAAAAAGAATGGAGTATAGATCTGGAATAATAAAGCTAACAAAATTTAAAAAAAAAAATTACCACTTATAAATATTAAAGGCTTTGGACCATGAATTACCTGAATAGTTGAACTGCCTCTTTCAATTCAAGCTCATGAAAAAACTTTAAATCATCTCTCGGAAGCCATACGATGGATTCAGCACCAAGTTTGTGCTGATTGCTCGTTCACACCAATCAGTGGCTCCTGGGATTCACAGAGATATGTGTCATAGTGGAAAAATGAGTCACTCCACCAACACACAGCTGGACTCTCACACCCAAAGCACAATGGAAATGTGGAAATCTGAGTGGAGCACAAACATTCAGTATCTGAACAAGAGTTCACACTCTTCCTGTTCTGTTACACTGTGAAATGGAAACATTGTTTCCTGGGAAAAGGGCCAGATTCCACAAATGAAAGAGTTTTCCTTAGATATGCACAGCTGCTAAATACTTACTGTTTTTATTGAGAGTGTCTTGTTTTAAAGATCTGGTCTTGGTTCCAACTGGAAAGTTCAAAGGAAGTGGAGGGATCCTCATGTGAGCAACACAATGAGTTTAACAGAAAGTTTTCTTGAACACCAGTTCTTGACTAGTTCAGGTGCTAGAAAAAGGAAAGGGCCATGCACGTTTCTTGCCACCAATGGTGTGTCAACCATTCTGACATATCCCTTTACATGTATGAACACATTTCATCCTCAAACCAAGCTTAGTTTATTATGGGAAAGTTCAACAATGTCATGAATTCCTACGTACCTATCACCTTGCTTCAACAATGATTAACATATGGCCAATCTCGTTTCATTTCTATCCCATGCGTTTCCCTCAGGATTATTTTTAATCATATCCTAGATGTGGTATCATTTCATCTGTAAATACTTCAATATGTATCTCTTAAATATAAGGATTATTTTTAAAACATAACCACATTGCCACTATCACGCCTTAAAATTTAATAATTCCTTGATGTCAGCAACTACCTACCTAATCAGTGTTCAAATTTCCCTGATTGTCTCATAAACCTTTTTTGTTTACAGTTTTTTTGTTCTAATCAGGTACATACATTGTATTGGTTAAATGACTTTTCCTTTTCTTTTATAGGCCTTTTTTAAAAATTGAGATATAATTGATGTACAACATATTAGTTTTGGGTGTACAACATAATGATGTGATATTTGTATGTATTGTGAAATGATCATCAATCAGTCTAGTTAACATCCACCATATGTAGTTACAGAATTTTTTTTCCTTGTGATGAGAACTTTGCAGATCTACTCTCTTAGCAACTTTCAAATATGCAATGCAGTATTATAAAACAGGCTTTTAAAGCTTTTTAATTTAGTGAATTCCCCCTTCATCGTCATCTCTTCCTCTACCCCCACGCCCACTCCTCTGCAATTTGTTTGCTGGAGAAATTGGGTTGTTTGTCCTGTAGAATTTCCCACCTCTGGATTTTTCTGACTGCATTCTTACAGTGATTTCTCTGACCCTTATATTCCTGTAAACTGGTAGTTAGAGCTGGATATTTGATCAAATTCCTGTTTGGTTGCTTTGTTGTTTTCTGTCAAGAACACTTCATAGTTGTTGTGTACTTCCTATTACATCGTCTCCCAGACACTTAATGTCAATCTTCTCTCTTTTTGTGATGTTAAGACTAATGAGTGAGGGGAAAAACCCACTTTCTTGAATTTGCTTTCACAATGGCTTTGAATGTGGCCCAACACAAATTCATAAACTTTAAAATATTATAAGTTTTTCTTTGCAAGCTTTCTTTTAGCTCATCAGCTATCGTTAGTGTGAGTGTATTTTATGCATGGCCCAGGACAATTCTTTTTCTTCCAGTGTGGCCCAGGGAAGCCAAAAGATTGGACACCCCTGATGCAGATCATTATTTCACTAGAGGCTACAAAATGGTGACATCCTAACTCTATCATTCTTTCTTCACTGTGAGATGAAATTATTCTATAAATATGTACTTTCCCTCCCTTGTCCTGAGATACAATTTAAACAAGGCTAATCAGACATACTGTTTTAAACAGGACAGAAAACAACAGTACTGTCCCATTTCAAATAGTATATCTGGGCTAAATTCAAGATGTCAGTAGGCTGGCCGTACATACCATTTAAAATGGTACATCTGGTCAGCCTAATTTAAACAGACAAATAGGATAAATGCTTAGTTATTTCCAGTTTTCAAAATAGTAAGTTTGTTCTCTAGGATTTTCCAAGGAGTGTTTTGTTTGTTTAGCATCATTATGAACTCATGGATTTAAACATACTTGATGTATATTACCTACAACCAAACAAGTGAAAAGTAAATTAACAATGCTTTCTTATGTATACTTTACTACTTAAAGAAAGAAAGAAATTACATATAAAGTAACATCAGGAATTTATTTTAAAAAGCATTGTCCAGGGAATGGCATAGGATTAACACCAATTTATCTCATCTTCTGTGGTTTCTACATCTGTACTCTTACATAATGAAAGTTGTAATATTTTAGACTCCTTTTTCTCCCTTGTCCTCTATTGATTTTCCCTCCTATAGAGCTCTCCCATCAGATCTCTTCCTTCTATGTACATTGTTCTGTTTTAATTCAGATGGTCATCTTCCCTTGCTGGGACTATTACAGTACCTCCCAATAGAGCTCCCTGCTTCTAGTCTCAGCCCCTTCCAAACTACCATTTACATTCCCTGGGATCAATCTTCTTTCTAAAATGCAAATCAGTTCCTCTCCTTTTTTTGGTTACAATCCTTAAGTAGTGCCTTGTAACCTTTAGAATAAAGTCTAGATCTTTTAGCATGACTTCAGGACGCCCTGTGATTGGGCAACATTTTCCTGCCCAGTTTCACCTTTAGCCTCGCCGCCTCCAAACGTCTTATACTTTAACCTCAATAAATGATTTGCCATGACAAACAGTTTCGAGGGCTCAGACATCCTCGGGCCCTTACCAACATCTTCCCTCTACTTAGATCCCCAACCCCAGCTACGTTTTGCTCTTTAGCAAATGCCTATTCATTGTTCAGGCCACAACTCAACTCCCCTGAAACCTCCCGGCTCCCTTACATAAATGAAAGCACTCTTCCCCCTGCGCTCCCATTGCTGTTACACGTGCTACCTTTTATGACTGTTATCCCATTAAACGGTAGTCGTCGAGGTATCTGTTTAGCTCTCCTATTAAACTATAAACTCCTGACAGCAGAACATGTCTTTTCAGCTTTGGGTTCCCATCTCCTAGCACTGGGACTAGCACTTCATAGGCTGTGGGCAGCGTTGGAGCCACAGGCCAGGCCTATTGAGAGAAAATGGGTTTATGAGCAAGGCTGCCTATGCACTTGGAATCTGAGGTTCGGGGGTCCTGCACAGCTACCCGGAACTCAGTGAACAAGGACACTGCTCAGGATGTGGTTTCTGGCTGGCTGAGGGGAAGGAGAAAAGCAGCATTGTCTGTGAGGCAGAGGAATCGTAAACAGGAGGAATGGACGGGGTCAGCAACATTGTTTCACAATTAAGAAGTTACACCCCTGTTGTTCTTGGGAGATAAAATAAACCCGCTGCAGACCTGCAGGGTCTCTGTGTCTCCATCAGAGCACAGGGAACCACCGGGTCCCAGTTTTGCTATCTGTTATGTGTGTGTGTCTGTTTTTCTTAATTCCCTGTCACCTCCCCTCTGGTTCTATTCTCCCCGCACTGGTCATGGGGCAATAGGCACCCAGTAAATAGTTGTTGAATGTTTGTTTGTTTGTTTGTTTGAATGAATGATGTTCAAAATGATTTTTCTGAAGTACTATAAAATCCCAAAGCGCTTTCTAAAGTATCAATAAGTTTTCTACACTCAAGAATGTCAGAACTGGAAGGGACCTTAGAAATTATCTACTACTTTTTGCATTTGTAGATGAAAAATTGTAAGAATGAAGAGAGATGTGAAGAACTAAGAGAAGGAAAGTCATTTGCTTGAAATCACACACCAGTTTGGAGACCAGCATGAATAAACCAGCAGATGTTTAGGACAAAATGGATTTCTCCTATTCTAATAGGTTATGCATAATCTATTTTAATCAGATTATACATGTACATTCAGTTAACTAGATACTAAGTTAACAGTATCTTCGTGGATAAATGTACTGTGTGTTATAGTTCTGTTTGAACTGGGATAAAGTTTTACTGTTATCTTGGTCAAATTCTTATTTTCTTTAGCTCGTTAATACCTCTGATTAAACTCAAGCAAGTCATTGTTTACATGGGTCTAGGAGACATTGTAAATGTTAATATTTACATGCTTAAATTTGTTAAACTCCAAGAATAGCCATATTTGCAAGATTTAGGAGAAACTCATTATTGTCATCAGTTCTGCCTAGAGATGACATTGGGGACATTAAAAAAAAAAATTAAACCTTTTTCTTGGAAGGATTGAGTGCTAAGTATGGCTGGTAAGCAAATAAGTAGTTTTCATCACCAGTTCCACTTACCTGTTTATCACAGAAAGACTAAGCATAATGTCTACTAGAAAAATTTTTTTCAATCAGAGTAACTACACATAATAGGAAACTGAATTCTTTTAAAAAGTTATTTACTTGGGAAGTTCCCTGATGGTGTAGTGGCTTAAGGCTTCGGCACTGGCGCTGTCAGCGCTGCGGCCTGGGTTCAATTCCCAGTCAGGGAGCTACCCACATACCAAAAAGCAAAAAAAAAAAAAAAAAAAAAAGTTATTTACTGTTCTACAACTTAATCTTTGCGCATTCATTTCCTAAAATGATTCACACTGAATCAAGTTTCCGTTTATTTACCCCATCTCTTGGGCCTTAGTTTTCTCATCTGAAAAAACATCTAATTAGATGATTCCCCAAGGTGATACCTGATCTTGAAAGAACACTGAACCACTATGGTCTTTACCAATCTAACATTCCACAATTCTTTGATGTCAAGCCATATTCTAAATTGAGTGTCTTGAATATATCAAACTGCACTGGGTGCTGCATAGATTTCAAAGAAGTCCAAGCCTACAAGAAGTTGGCTGAAGGGAGTTCCCTCATGGTGTAGCGGCTTAAGGCTTCGACACTGTCAGCGCTGCGGCCTGGGTTCGATTCCCAGTCAGGGAACTACCCGCATACCAAAAAGCAAAAAAAAAAAAAAAAAAAAAAAAAAGAAGTTAGCTGAAGAGAAAAAACGTACACAGAAGGAAGCAGTAACACAAGAGAGGCCAAAGGGACTGATGCTCACGGCGTATCCTTGGAACAGGTCTATCAGGCAAAGTGGAGTAGCAGGAGTTAATGTAAAGGAATAGAAGGAATTAATAATAACAGTCAGGTAGGTTCTAGGCTAAATCTGACAGAAGTTAGAAAGTCATGAGGGGTCTGATTCTTGAGGAAAGGTTAAATTCAGTTTACATGTGTTGAGTAGGGATGAAGGCTGAAAGCAGTGGGAGATGACAGAGAAGCTGGTCTTTAGGAGAGAGGTCGGAGCCCAAGCCTGACTGTTAAAGTGATTTTGGACATAACCGGTAAACGATTACTGCTCCTCCTGGCCTCATGGGGTTCAGTAACTACTGGAGGACCCTTGGTAATGCCTGGCATGACAGGGACCCCCAGGACTCTGCTTTAGCATGCTAGACAGCAGCATCCATTCTGATCAGTTGATGTTTATGCCACTGGTTTTATTATTATTTAAGTATTTTATTTATTTATTTTTGGGGAGGAGGGTAGTTCCCTGGCTAGGAATTGAACCCAGGCTATGGTGTTGAGAGCACTGAAGCTTAGCCACTACACCACCTATGCCACTGGTTTTAAATGGTTTTTAATAACTCCCCATTTCAGGACTGGAAACACCGATTCTAGAGTCATAGCAGAGGATGCCGGAAGGGAAGACGAAAAGGAAAGGGACAGTGACCGGGAGCAGAGCAGAGGGCTGGAGACTGAACCCACATGAAATAGCTACATTAAGAAAACAGCACGAAAAAGAAAAAGAAAATAGCATGAATACGCACAGCAGAATTATTCGTAATAGCCAAAAAATTAAAACAGCCCCAATGTCCATCGACTGATGACTAGACCAATGCCATGCAGCATATCTAAACAGTGGAATTTTAGCCATTAAAAGGAATGAAGTACTGATACATGCCACGGGACCACCTTGAAAATACTGTAAGTGAAAGAAGCCTGACCCAAAAGGCCACGATTGTATGATTCCACTTATATGAAGTGTCCAGAGTTGGCAAGTCTATAGACAGAAAGTAGCTCAGTGATGGTCAGGGGCTAGGAAAGGGGAGGAACGGGGAGGGACAGCGAATGAGAATGGGGTGACAGCGTTGAATTTTACCTGAGCCCTGTACTGGAAAACACAGCAGTTTAAAGGAACCTCCCTACCCTTCTGTGTTCTGGAAGATCGCTTACAAGAACCACCCTTCTCCATATGACCCATGGCTGCCCCTCTTGTTTACCTATGACTAGGACAGACACAGGCCCTCCATCTACATCCTCCTTCTGTGCCTCGTAAATGATCATCGAACCGCTTGTCCGCACCGACCACGCAGAACAAAATGCTCGTTCACCAAACTTTGTTGTAGCTTCTGTCCCTCCTGCAGGCCCCTGATCTTGGGCCCACTCTCCTGAGCCAGCACACAATTCCTAAGAATAGGCTGGGAAAAACATTCTCGGACCTGCTTCCCTATCGTGCCACCCTTTCATCCTTCCCTACACGTTTCTCCCCAGCTTCATTTACTCCTCTCCAGAAAAGAAAGCCCCTTCCGGTCTCGCCCTTGACACCCCTGCAGATCTCAGCATTCTCTCCATTACAGTCGCCCCCCCTCCCCTGATTGCAACAGTCCCTTTCCTCTTGTGCAATAACCCTTTCAAACAGTCTCTCTTTATTAAGTCCAGATTTGGTTTTTATTAGACAGGTGTTTATTTTGGGAGTGATGCAAGTGTTCTAAATTGATGTTGGTTGTCAACTCTGTGTAAAAACCATTGAATTGTACACTTTAGATAGGTGAATTGTATGTTATATCAATTACATCTCAGTAAATCTGGTTTTCCTTTTCACATTTTTTTGACCAGTTTTGAAAGCTTTTATAAAGGAACATGAAAGGAAGTAAAAAATGCGTTAGCAAATGGGACAAGAAATAATAAAAATAACACAGCCTCACAGAAGGCGAGAGGGAGAGTCTCCAGGCAAGCGTGCTCAGTCCTGCAGTGTTGAAATAAAATTAGAAAAGGGGAGATAAATGGCAGAATCTAGAGTTTACTAGTGACTTTTAAGTGCTTTTTCAGTAGAGAGGGAGCCCCCTTTTTAAAATAAACTGCAGAAGTTTAAAGGACTGAATTGGGGGTAAGGGATCTGTCGCAGCGGTTCTAAAAACAATGGAATTTCAACAGGAGAAAACAGATGGACCCAACCTTGAAGAGACAGGAAAGTAAAACCCATTAAGACTGCAGTTTTTGTTTGCGTGTTTGTTTTTGTTTTTTATTTTTAGGATGCGAGGCCGGTGTATGTCGAAAGCAAGGGAGGAGCGGAGGTTTTCTAATTTTCTTTTTTTATTGGGGGGCGGGGTAGTTCCCTGGCTGGGAATCGAACCCAGGCCTCGGAGAGCCCGGGGAAGCCTGGCCGCTACACCACCAGGGAACCCCTACAGCATTTTCATGAATGTATTTTCTTAATGTTTCTGTGTGTTAGCTGCAACCGCTGCTTTCCTGGAACCAAAACTCTCACCCCACAGCAAACTAGCTGTGTCCTTTGAATGGTTTCTAGCATCGAAGTATGCGTACATTAGCACTTCCTAAATAATTGTGATTGTTTTGTGGTTCAGAAAATCTACTCTACATATTAATGTGTGAAGAAGGAAGGAAGGAATTTGTGAGGAAGAAAAATGTACAAACGTTAAAGGCACTTTTCGTCTGTCAGAGGGACAAGCGTGGTGTCCGTAATTCAGGGAAGAAAAACCATCGCGGCTGCCTGGGGCAACTGAGCCAGCTGCCGAGGACTGGTTTTGCGTGCAGGATGGCTTGCTTCTCTGATGTGAGGACACATCATTCATCCAAAGGGTTATTATGAACAAAACACACTCTCTCCCTGGGATCTCTCCCAGCGAGGATCCAAAACTGCAGGGAAGGTACTGCACGCCGCAGCCCTCACACCTTGCTGGATCTCCCTGAATATAAACTGGTAAGTCTCACGGAGAACCACGGTATCAGAGGCGCAATGCCTGGCCACCCACCCCTCAGCCCTATGCTTTCACACCCCATGTTGTTACTGCCAGGGAGTGGGGAAGGGTCTACCCTCCCTTCTCCTTTATATCTAGAGACTCCCCCAGGAAGTAGTGGCAACCTTCCCTGAGCTGCTGGAGCACCTTCCGTTTTTTAAAATCAGAAACTATTTATGCATCTGTCTCTCTCACCCTGTGAATTTCGCAACAGGAAGGACTGGGCTTCGCGCCTCCTGCTGGAAGTCCCCAGCCCAGGAGCTGGCGCATGGTAACTAAGCCACACTGTTGAACAAGTGGACGGATAGAGGAATATGATAGAGTGCTGTGAGATTCCGGCTGCTAACAGGGTTGCATCCTGCTGTTCTTTTTCTGGAGCAAAGGGTTGTTTGTTTCCACCTCTCTATCCCTTTTGCAGAATCTGCTTCAGCGGCTGAAAGCACACAGTGGAGCACTGTGCTTTTCAGCAAATGGAAAAGGCAAAGCGTCAACCCTGAATGCAAGCAATGGCATGCTGACTGCACTTCCAAACGAGGGGAAACTGCTTATTTTCAGTGACATGGAGTGACGTCCTCAGGGGAGGATTGTTCCGCTCCAGTTCTGGGTGTGGGTGTTGAAGAAGCTAGTTCATCAAGGCTGAGCACGCCCCCTGTTGGATTTATCCGGCATTCAGAAAGAGGAACCGGAGAGAAAATACAGATGGACAGAGGTATGTAGCGGGTAGGGCCCTTTCTGAAAAATTCTCTGTTAAGGAGGCGTCGGATGAATCAGAGATGTATTCACTAGACTATCCCTGGGACATAATTCGACTCATCCACAAATACTGACATTCCTTTTTTGAAGAGTAGAAATACTTTCCTGATGGGAAAGCCAAAATGGCACGGACTTAATTCCTTTTAACAAGGATGCAACTACAAAAATCAAATCAACCACTAAAACTCCTTTTCAGTACTCCCCAAGTGAGGTTTAAATTGTAATCTGTAAATTTCCATTGATGGAGAACTGGTTAAATAAGTATAGTACATCTATACATTAGAAAACAACATTATCTCTACATGTACTGACATGGAACATTCTCTAAGCTATATTAGTGACTGAAAAAAGTGAAATGCTGAGCAATATATATATATTTGATCATATATGCAGAGCCTTCCTATAGATGACTCCACAAGGAAATAGTAACAATTGTTGTCTATTAAGGGAAATTAATTGCTGCAGACAAGGGTAGAAAGAAAACTTTTCGCTATAGTTCACTGTGCTATTCAAAATTTGTACCTTGTGTGTCATCTGCGAAAATAATCTAACCAATTTAAAAAAATATAAGAACCTGGAGTTCCCTGGTGGTGTAGTGGCTGGGCTTCAGTGCTCTCAATGCTATGGCCTGGGTTCAATTCCCAGCCAGGGAACTACCAAAGGAAAAAAAAAAAAGTAAAAGTAAGAACCTTATGAAAGTCCATTAAAGTTCTCTATTGTTCCTCTTTTTTTTTTTTTAAGAAATTTTATCAGTCCTCAATGTAGGCAACTTAAATTGACAAGAATACATTTTCTCTTAAATTCTAAAATAAATTGGTAATCTGTCAGTTCTAGCAGATATATATCTAATTCTGTGTTACATGTGATTATATATATGAGGTCAGACAATTAATTTCACAAACTTATGCTAGAAAAAGTGCTACATACCTCACTACTAAATACCACCTCGGTCACTTTCAAAGTATACCCCTTGGGAAGCTATGCACCCTCGTATATGATTTTTATATGCCAGTTATGGTTTTATATACCAGTACATTCTACTTGCATCTCAGAAAAGAAACCCACTTGTTTCTAAGAAAACAGCTCTTCAAGTGTTAGGGGAAATATTTTATCTGATAGTCATTGGGGCTAACCCAGACTATCCCAGACAGTGAGCTCTTCAGCTCCTGTCTGGGTTGGTGGGTTTTCTCACTGGATTGATGGAGCTCGGGGTCCCCACCAAGCAGTTTGTTACTTTTCCTAATGCTAACGCATGCCAGACTAGAACAGACCTTTTGCCAAGACCATCATCTATCCATCTGGGGAAACCCAAGCTTGCTTTCCTAACCAGGGAAAAGGTTTGCAGCTTTTCTGGGGGAAAGGCGGCTAGTGCTGCTCCAGGGTACTCCTAGCTCCAGTACTGTGCTGTAGAGCAAAATGGGGGGGGGGCATGGGCAGCCTCTTTTCCCCTGGACTTCTGAGCTAAGGGTCCTGCTTAGTCCTGCTTCTTGGTATCCGATATGGTTGAAAATGTGTCTGTAGTTATTCCTTAGCCTGACAGGCCCAAAAGCAGCACATGTGGGTGACTCCATCCCAACAATGAAAGGTGGATTGCGTGAGAGGAGTCCAGGGACTTGGTTTGAGCGCCAAGTCAGTGCTACCCTGTGGATAACCTCCAGCAGGTCACTTGCCCTCTCCAGGTCCGGTCCCTCTGTTCCCTTCTGTCAGATGAAGAGATGGGACGTGCTGACCTCCCTGACTGCTGAGCTCTAGAGAGAAGGGTGCATTCCTAGATCCTGCTCTCTAGGCAAAGGTGATCTTTAGAGAGAGGTTGGAGGTGGGTAAAAGGCTTTACTTTCTATTTTATTGCCCATCTTAATCCTACCCTGTTAGGATAATTCTAAGAGGAACCCAGAGGAGTTTTGCGGCCCCTTACCACCACTGTGACCCTGACTTAAATTGTCTCTTCCCCAACAACCCCTCAAGCTTTTAGAACATGGTAACTTGGGGGAGGGGGTTTAGAGATGCCTTCAAAAAGGTGGTGGAAACCATGGATCCTCTCCCTTTCAAAAACCGGGCACAGGCAAATACACTATTTCACCCATAATTTCAGGACTTCGTGTTCCACTTGACTCCCTGCTCTAGAAGTGAAAAGGCTGAGGTAGGCTTGCGGGTGAGCACAAAACGCCAGAGGGGAAAATAGAGCAACACTCTAGTACCTGTTTCCTCTCCAGCTCGCATTCCTCCGCCCGTCCCGCTCCCAACGCCTCCGCCGCCAGTGGAGGCCCTGGTCTCCCGCTCCAACTATTCCAACCATCCTGGGAAGGGTGGGGCGCTCGGCTCCTGGGTCCCCCGGGTTGCCCTCCCTTCCCCATCATCGGTCTCCCCTTCTGCCCCGGTTCCTCCCTTTCTGGGGAGGGGCCAGCCAATGGGCAACGCGACTCTGGGGTTTGGCCCGGGAGCCTTGGAGCTCACAGATTTCCCCCGCCCCACAGTTCTGGCCACCGTCCCGGGGCGCACGGACGTGGCTCGGGTTTCCTCCGCTCTCTGCTTGCTTTCGCTCTCCCTGCTCCCGCTCCCGCTTCAGCTCCACCCGGCCGGCCCCGCACGGCTCCGGGTAGCCATGGAGGACACCCAGCTCCATATCATCGAGCAGCCGCTTCCCGGGTACCAGGACGCCGAGGACCCGGGGTCCTCCCCGATGCGGGCGCCAGCGATGGAGGAGCCGTCGGGTGCCGGCTCTGAGGAGCTGATCAAGTCGGACCAGGTGAACGGCGTACTGGTGCTGAGCCTCCTGGACAAAATCATCGGCGCCGTCGACCAGATCCAGCTGACCCAAGCCCAGCTGGAGGAGCGGCAGGCGGAGATGGAGGGCGCTGTGCAGAGCATCCAGGGCGAGCTGAGCAAGTTAGGCAAGGCGCACGCCACCACCAGCAACACCGTGAGCAAGTTGCTGGAGAAGGTGCGCAAGGTCAGCGTCAACGTGAAGACCGTGCGCGGCAGCCTGGAGCGCCAGGCCGGCCAGATCAAGAAGCTGGAGGTCAACGAGGCCGAGCTGCTGCGGCGCCGTAACTTTAAAGTCATGATCTACCAGGTGAGCTGGCGGGGTGGACCGCGCCCAGAGCCCCGCAACTGGCCTTCTGTCCCCGGCCCGGGGCTTAGGGTGGAGGTCCTGCCCGCGGCGCGCAATCCCGCCAGCCTAGCCTGGCTCGGGGGACACACCCTCCTTCGGGCGAGCGCTGCTGGGGTGGGGTGGGGTGAGCGGCGGATTCCTGGAGCGTGCAGAGGGGCGCGCTCTGCACCCCACGCCTTCTCACCGAGCCCTTCTCCCTCCGGGGTCAAACATGTAGTGGAACCGAGGTAGGGGGCTGGACTCGGGGACCCTGGATCCGGGAGACTGCTCCCAGCTTGGCTCTGGAAAGTCTTCCTGCTCGGAGGACGTTTTGGGGAAAGCCAGGGGGCCTCGGGGGCCTCTGGGGCCCGCTGTAAACGGACACTGGCGGCGCGGCCCGGGTTTGGGGCCTCCGGCGCTGCCCGCCCGATATAGCGGGTGATTCAGGGCTCAGGCACGCACCGGCAGGGGCTGCGTCAGGCGAGGAACGCCACAGGCAGCACACCCCCGCGGACCCCGCCTCAGCCTCGGCTACCCTACCCCGTCCCCTCCCTGCCATCTGCCCCTGGCCTCCCAGCACTTTCAGGCCCTTGGGGACACTCTAGCCGGCGGCGCGCCGGTACCCGTCACTCGCTAGAAGCAGGCGCGCGAGGGAGGGGGCGGTATGAAGACAGCCAGGGGCTGGTGTAGGGTAGCGGACGGTCCCCGTGGGGTCCCGCGGTCTGGGCGCTGTGAATCACCCCGCATACCTGCGGGGGCGGGGGAGGAGACCTCTCAGTGGCCGGAGGAGGCTGGCGCGCCCCAGGCTCCGCCCAGGCCGCCTCTTGCTTGCTTTGCACCTCTCCCCAGCCCTCCTGCCTGGACAAAAGTCTGGTTTTTGTATCACAACCCCAAGTAAACCTGGGAATCATAGTGATGCTGCTCCTCTCCACCTCCTCCCCAGTCCCATTAAGGTGGGCCTGAGCTGAGTGTTTGGTGATCTTAGCGTGGTTGGGAATGTACCCAGCCTCACCTCCTCTCTGCTTCCCGCAGGATTGGCTCCCTCAAGGAGGACATCACAGGGGAGCGGGGGGGGGGGGAATAGTCTGCACCCCCTCTTCACCTTCTTCTCCCTGCCACAGGGAATGGAAAGAATAAGGAAGGCTAGATTTCCCGTGCCCCTTAGGTGAGAAGACTTCTATGAAGGAGCTGTGGTTTCCCTAACCTCTCTGGGGCCTGGTCAGGCTGGGTTCTGAGTGACCAGCTGGGAGGCCGTGAGGTCCTTGGGTTGGTCTCTTTAGAAGGAGCTAAGAAAGATGCTGATCCCGACATGTGTCTGGGGACCATAGACACAGGCAGGTGGGTGAGCTGGTACTTATCTGAGGAAGTGGTGGTGGGACAGAGGCAGAAGTGATACTCTCCCTCCTCCTCCTCCCTCATGCCTAGGGACTCCTCCCAAGAAGCACTTGGCCTTTAAGAAGCTTTACTCTCCCCTCCCCTCAACTCCCCATACAGCACTATCTGGTAGAAAATGTTTGTCTAGAATTGTTTCCACTTAACCTAACGGCTTGGAGGAAGGAGGATTGGAGGTGGTGGTCCGATTTGTAAAGAGATCTGCCTAGCACTGGCGGGGCATCCAGGGAAGGAGAACAAGACAGGGGAGTAGCCAGCTTTGTATTTGCTCCCGTGCCTGGTGTGGTGGAGGGTTGCCAGGAAAGGCTGGAATGAGTGACCCTTTTTAATTTAAATGTCCCAGACCACAAGACCTGGGAAAATTCTTGGTCTCAGGGTAAACCTCCTTTTGTAAAAGATGGAGATTCTGAGAGAAAGACAGGTACGGAGAGAGACTTCTGTGCAGAGGCCAACAGCATCCCTCTGTCTCTCAGCAGTTCTCAGGGATCTGTGGTTGTAAATTGTGTGTCTGGGGTGGGGGTGGGGTGGCTTTGACTGCATCTGTACTAGACCAGGGCCAGTAGGGGACAGAAAGTTGACATGGAAGGAATAGCTTAAGCTGGGGACCCTGGGCCCCCAGACGACAGGGGAAATAACTAAGAACTAAAGTGGTCCCAACTCAGAGAGGAGCTCAGAGGTAAAGAAAAGATTCCAGCAACAGAGTGGGGCTCAGGGAAGCAGAATCTCTCTGAGCCACAAAGCAGATGTTCCAGGTGGAGGCAAAGGGGTAGGGAACCCAGATGCTGGAGGAAAGCAGAGGCTGCTCCTCCCTGAGGTCTGCAGGCCTGGGAAGAGAATGAAGTAAAAATAGCTCTGTGCCTTGGCAGACCTAATAGGGAAGACTGGAGGCGGCAACATTTATGGGAAAATCAAGCTGAAGGGTAGGATGCTTGAGTGGCCAGCCAGAGAGAGATTTTGAGAAAGGCCCCCTCGAATGGTGTGACTTCTCCAGTGTGGGAACAGCTGGGGGGAGTGCTGTATTGGAATCCGCAGATGTGGGAGGAGATGCTATGCTAAGGGGGACAGTGTGGAGGGGAGCATGAAGGCATGGGAAGGCCCCAGTTGAGGGATCAGGCCATCTGGCCTCCCATACCTTCTTCCTGGGGGGATAGAGGAGGGAATCCTTTGTGTGGCCCATCCCAGATTCTAGGAACTACTAGATGTAATAACATCACAGGTTAAGTTTGCATCTGATCCCCTCGCACACACACATTCTAGCATATGCAGTTCAGCCCCTCATACCCTGGGATATTAGAGCGATCACATTAAACTCACTTCTGAGTCATTATTGTCCTCTGGCATTTCTCTCCCTGTCTTTCAAACAAAAACTATCAGTTTGGCTTTCCATCCTATCAGGTGGCAACTAGCTAGGCAACAGGTAGTGAATGAGAGAAGTGAATGTTACTAGCAGCTCAGGGTCAGTGGGCTAAGAACTGCTGGGAGGCTAATCAAGGGGACTGTGGGCCCTGTAGAACCAGGAAGAGCTGTGACCATTAAAGGGCCAATTCTCCCAGACAATGATTTGGATATTATTACAATTCTTTTAGAATCCAGAAAGGGAGGCTAAAATGGAAATGAGTGGTTCTGATGAGGCAGTTGGTGACCTACCTATGGACCCATCAGACCTGCTCCAAGTGCTTGAGGATAGGACCAGGAAGCATTTAAGAGATTAGGTGGCTCATGGGCATTAAAGGGAAAGACACCAGGGCTGGAATGAGGCCTTGCTGGTGTCTCCTCCCTAAATCCTAACCCAACCTATAGCTCCTTCCTTTGACTCAAGGCAAATTAGGGCTACTTTGTTCCAGAAGAACCCCCAACCTTTGTCAAAAAACATCCCGACCTTGGTCCTTCTCACCCCCTAAGCCTAGTGGCCATGGAGAGAGTGCTTACCCTGCCTTTCCTCCAAAAAAAGCTAAGTTTGGGTTGTTTTTCCTGGTCACTGGATCTAAATCAAAAAAAGTATTTTAGGGGTATTTCTAAGACTAAAGTAAATTATG
The DNA here is from genome assembly GCA_004026885.1 of Lyroderma lyra. Lineage (NCBI taxonomy): Eukaryota > Metazoa > Chordata > Mammalia > Chiroptera > Megadermatidae > Lyroderma > Lyroderma lyra. Next base: position 27,380 of record PVJL010009466.1, read on the forward strand.
TTCTTCCCTCTGACTTTTTTTTAGTAAATAAAATATGGTAAAGGTCAAAGTAAAAAAGGGGGGAGATGGCACAGAGTGGGTAACTGATAGGGAAAAAAGAGGGATTATTGTTACTAGGCAACCAACCACCAGCCTCAGATGAGTGGTGTTTTATTCCGTTTTCTCTGAACCATACCATTGTGAATATTTCATCATTCTGTCATGATGGTCTTTTTGAGCTGGAAGATGCCTCAGAGATAATCAGCTTCAGTTTCTTCATTTTGTAGTGGAGGAGCTGCGGCCCCGAGAGGGAAAGTCATTTGCCTATAGTTACTCAAGTGATTGGGGGTCAAAGATGAGGCAGAACCCCTTCTTCTGCTGCACTTTCTATTTCCTACCTCCCCCTTCTATTTTTGGACTTTGCAGCAGAAATCCCGGTGGAGGCTTGCCCTAATGGAGGGTCAGTTCTGGCTCCTTCTTTCTCTGAGGGAGACAGTTGCACAGTCTTGGCACTGGGGCTGGGGTGTGTGTGTGTGTGTGTGTGTGTGTGTGTGTACGCACGCACGTGAGCGCAGTGTTGCTTACAAGTGGCTGAGGCTGGTGACCATTAGCTGCTCAGCCTCATAGTGCTGAAGTAGAGGCAATGTGTGGTTACCTGGCCCAATGACAGTGGGTGGGAGGAGCATGATGTAAGGCCAGGAGCTCCCTGGCCTGTGTGTGTCCCCTGGCAGGGCCTCTGCATCTGGCTAGAAGGCATTAGCTCCTGTCTCCTCAGCCTCCCTGCCACTCCCACCTTCTCCCTGTACCCTACAGGGCAGGTTGACACCTGCCCTTTGTGTTTTTATGGCCACAGGCCTTTACTCAACACTGATGTCACCAGAGTCTGTTAGTGTCCCCAACTGTCCCTCTGCCCTGACATCTCCTGATTGTCCAAAGCAAGAGTGGCAGCTCAGCCCCTCAGGAGGAAGATTTGGGAGCTGCCACGGGGTGCCCTAGGATATAGGTCCACTGTCATAAATATAGCTTGCTTTTTTACCCTGGTTTATCTGTGCATCTTGGTGTCTGATAGCCTAAGCACGGGTGGGGGGAAGGGTGTCAAGAGAGGCAGGAGTCGAGGACATCATGGCCAAAGGGAAATAGCCAGGATATCCCCCTTCCATGCCTTTGCCCCTCCTTATCCGGGGCGGCACCCAGCACGCACTCTGCCCCAGGGAATAATGAGAAGTGGGATCAGCATCTGACTCTGAGTACAGTGAAGTTGTTCGTCTTCTATTTTACTCACTAGAGCCCCCCCAATTAGAGTCTAACAACTGGCCTATTAGAAAAGTCCTTCTCCACCCAGCAGCCTCTTTCTCCCATCACTCCACTCTACCCATAACATCATCCCACGAACATAGCTGTAGAGACAGAAGGTAGGAGGCCAAGAACAAGACTGGGGAATATTCCAGAGGGAAGAAAGGAGGGGGTTCCATTTAAATTTTGTTTATTAATTCATGGGTCTGGGCCTGGGTGTGTTCCACCCTGTTAGCCCCAGGGCCCTCTTGATAAAGCATTTAAAATGTGGTTTAGGAGTTCCCTGATGGTGTAGTGGCTTAAGGCTTCGGTTCTGGCGCTGTCAGTGCTGCGACCTGGGTTCGATTCCCAGTCAGGGAGCTACCCACATACCAAAAAGCAAAAAAAAAAAAAAAAAAAATGTGGTTTCCTTCCATCCTAATACATTGTGTACTCCCTCCATCTCCCTACTCACCAGCCCCAACTCTGCATGCTCACCAAGGCCTCTTTCTCTCAACCCCATCCACATCTATCCCAAGTCCCATTTAAACCCCTTTTCCTCATCTTAGCCCAAGAAGAAGCTGAATGCACCCTCTGACCTGGCCACACCCAAGATCGTGCCTTTTGACCTTCTGCCTGAGACTGAGCCCTTTGACCTGAAGCCTGAGACAGTGCCTGAGCTCCCATCCTTTGACCAGACGCCTCGGGCACTGCCCTATTACCCAGAGCCTGTGCCTCTGCCCACCCCAAAGGAGCCGACAGCTGGTGGGGGCGCTTAGGGTCTCCTGAGTCCCCTGGGGCTGTGGGCATGGGATGTCACTCCAGTACACCATCAGCTCACTGCTTAGCGGTGGTCAGCGAGGGATGGCCAGCCTCTTCCAAGCCACTGCCCCTTGTGGGTGGGTGACGGGTATTGTGAAACACTCTCGCATTATGCCAAGTTCAGGCAAATATGGTGTGTGCAATGGGGTGGGAGGTGAAGGGAAGGGGCCCTCCTCTGCTTCTTGGTTTCTGTCTTAATAGTAGACACTCCAGACACCATACTTGAGCTGCACTAAATGCTGCCCTGCATGCAATTGCATGAAACTGTGCCATGGCTTCTGGTTCTCCCTTCCCTTTCCCCTTCTGCCTTCTCAGGGCAGCCCGGTTTGGCTCAAAGCCTTTTCGGAGAGGGCCCTCATGAGGCCCAGGCCTGGGGTCTGTTCTTTGCCTTCCCTGTAGCTGGGGAAAACATTTACACTTATTTTTTCCAGGCTTTTTTGAAAATGTTTTGCAAAGAGATCCCTTATGTTTGCCAGATCCTGCCTTGGGCGGGGCACTCAGAGGCTGCCAACTCAGAGAGACTAGAAAGGGGGATAGTTTAGCTGGTTCTGGCTTGGGTTCTCCGGCCTCCCTATAGCACAGTGTTTCTCAACTTTTTTTTTCTATAATCATCCCTCTAATGAGTCCTTTTAGACATTTTCCTCTAATTGTCCCCTCCCCTCCAAAATTTTAACACTACAGATATCTATATATATCTATATCTTTGGAGCACCACAAGCTATTACAATACCTAAACCCCCTCATTCCCCAAAGAATCAATGTATGCTCTCTTAGGGACAGTATCACCCCTGTTGAGATTCATACTGTATACCAGAAAAGAAGGACCCTCTCTCTGCCTGTAGTTTCTCCCACCCCCTTGTCTTGGCAACCTAAAGTGGGGAGTGTGAGTTTTTAAGACGTAGCCTCTCTTTCACCTCTCCTCCAGTCTGCACCCTCTTCTGGCATCCTCTCTCAGCAGATCCTAGGTCTCTGCATTACCTTTCCAGAGTCTTCTCTGGCCATTCCCACGCAGTGGTTGGGGACAGAGCTGGTTTGCTCTAAGTCAAGAAAGGCTATATGATATTGTCCTTTCTCCCTGACAAATGTGAAGTGCCTGGCCAAGGACCAGACACAGTGTAGGTGCTCAATTAAATTATAGTCATAATACAATCTTCTTAAGCCAGAGAATCTTAAGTTTATACAGCAGGGACAGGGAGTGGAATGGAAGGGGCTGGGAGCTTCCCTGGAGCTCCTCTATTCATCCTGGACTGATGCTTTCCTGGATTGGGGAACTCTGTGTGCTTGGGGTGGAGGGCAGGGGAAGCTGTGCATGCTTTTGTTCAGACCTGGTCATTAAAGGTAACTCTGGAAACCAAGCCTGTTGGGAGTGGTGGTTTTGTTTAATAAAAACATGAAAACAGAACAAGGAGAGCCCTCCTTCCTGCCACCCCCTGAGGCTCCTCCTTTGGTTCAGGAGCTCTGCCAGGAAAGTAGGGGTGGGACAAGAGTGCCTGGCCTGTGTGCCCAGGGTAGGGGGAGGTGCTTTGGGATTGTGTTTATGGTTGTTGTAGCAACAGGCAGACTGGGTGGGCCCAAGACAGCACTCCAAGGCTATGAGTCATAGGGGAAACCTGGCTTAGAAAGGGGGAGAAAGAGAAAATTCACTAAAGGAGGGGAAAAGCTAAAAGTCACAGTGCTATACCCTCTCCAGAGCCAGCCTCTGGACATTGTCCAGGGACTTGGGTCAAGTTGTTTCTTCCCTTATCCCCTGACCTTCCACCAAGAAGGCACCTCCTCTGGTGTAAGCCATCACTCTGGGGAAAACCTACAATGAATTGGGGTTACAGTCCCAGGTACCTACCTGGACTGGGGAAGTTGCCCCCAAATCCAGAAATAAACCTCCCTTTTCTGGGACTGCTCCCTGATGTTGTATTTGAGACCCTTCATCAGGCAGGCACTATAGGAAGATGGGATTGTCTGCAAGAAGTCTGCAACTTTCTCCCCAGCCCTGTTCACTTCCAAGCTCAGTTGGCAAAGACCTTTATCTAGAAAGCCAGAGGCCAGGAAAACCAGCCAGCTCAGCCTTTAGTGGGTGGGGTGGAACAGCGGGGAGAATCAGGGATGCTGGGGGTGGGGCAGGGAGACAATGTGAATTTGTTTTCCAGCAGCTGGGACTGTTTCCTGACTATTGCCCCACTCATCAACCTTAATCGTTTGCTAGCCCATCCACATTGTCTGGGTTTAGTGAACGGAGGAGGGGTTCTCCTCCACCGTTTGGTGGTGTGTATATGGGGTTTTATTCTGGTAGGTTGTGAGGAAAGATCAGAACTGAAATCTTGATATGGGGCTGCAGGTAAATTTGGGGTGAAGACCTGTGGAGAGTTTAGATCCTAGAGAATCCTAAAATGGTGTGAAAGAAAGAGGACTGGAGTAGTGGACAGGGAGAACTGATTACAAAAGGAGACCCAAAGGGCACACCTGGAAATCAGAGGGAATTCTAAGAAAGGTTTGGGGGCCTCTTACACTCAGAATAAGGAAAACACCCTTTCAATGCCTCTGTAAGTGGTAAGAGGCAGAAGGATGAACAGAATGCCATAGGAAGCCCACAGTAGTAGTAAGCCAGCTATGGCGAGTGGAGACTACAAATCCCAGCATGCTCTGTGTCCAGGTCACCTTGCCTGCTGGGAAGTGTAGTCCAGTAATGAGAGCTTGAGTTGGTCTGATGCCTAGAAGAGCTGGTGCCCAGTTTGGGAGAAGAGGTGGAGCCAGCATTCATTCCCTCTTTGTCCCTGTTAATGCTATTGATAGGGAGGGAAGGAAGTTAGGAGGTGGGTGTTCCTAGTTTTCAGGAAACTCTGAGGGGATGTAGATGGGAGGGAAGAGGAAAGAGGTTGGGGGCTGGGGAAGGAATTTCTCTAGCAGGTGGTACAGAGATACCAAGTGGCCAGAGAGAGAGAGAGAGAGAGAGAGTGAGTGTGTGTGTGCGCGCGTGTTTATGAGAGGACTCAGCTCATGTTGTCTCATTTTTCTCAGCTGGGATTTTCTTATAGTTCTGGGAAACAATCTTCAGAAAAACCTTTAGAGGAGTTCCCTGGTGGTATAGTGGCTTAAGGCTTCGGCACTGGCGCTGTCAGCGCTGTGGCCTGGGTTCGATTCCCAGTCAGGGAGCTACCCACATACCAAAAAGCAAAAAACAAACAAACAAAAAAACCCTTTAGAAAAACTGTCTCTTCTTCATCTGAAGTCTCTAAAGAGAGTCTGGGACAAAGAGGAGACCCTGTTTATGTTCTGGGGCCAGAGACGAGACCTTGTTTATGTTCTGGGTTATGTGCTCAGCCTTCCCTACCTACTGGTGAGAGGCAATCCTGAGATTTGGAAATGTTGGCCCAGAGTCAGGATCTTGGAAACTCTTCCCTGAATGGAAAATAGTGCTGGTGCTAGGTCCTCCCAGGGGAAAAGGGAACTGGCTCTGAACTCCAGAACTAGGGAATTTGGGACTACCATCCAACTCCTGGGTCCTTGAGCTCCTGTCTGGTAATTCATCCCTCCCATTCCAAGGCAGGGAAGTCAGACCAGAATAAATATACGTTCTGGGGAGAAAACATGCCCTTGGCTGCCAGCCAGCTTCTCCCTCTTTCCTCCCTGAATTTCTACATGGGGCGGGGGCGGCAGGTGGGGGGGGGTGCGGGGGAGATGACCACTGGTGTGAGGATGTCAAGGAGGTGGGGGCACATGGGCCATAACTCACCTTCTCTAAGATTGGTTCGGAAATGATTTGAAAGCTGGGAAACCCACTCAATTTGTCTTGCCTTCAAGCTCCTCAACTTGCGGGGCGGGGCGGGGGGTCGCCTGATACTGGCTGTGAGTTCATCTCCCAACTTCGACCCCTCAACCTGAACAAACGGTTTGCAAAGCCCTTTGCTTTTAGACCTGGTTCGGGCAGTGTGTGACTTAGCGCACCAGAGGGCGCTCTGTCCATTTCCAAAGTGAAGTTGTGTGCCCTGGGACGCGCAGGGCAAGGAATGGTTTAATGTAAGAAGGGCGGGTTTAGGGTGCAGGGCCGCAGAGGTATTTAATCCAAGTGCATTATACTACAGGCCAATCTCCGACCCGAAGCTCGGCTCCCTCCTTGCCCTGTCTTTACAGTTACCATTCATTAGACATAGAATTTATAGGGCGCCTTCGTGGTGTCCAGCTCCGTGCCAGGCGCTGCGGCTACAGCGGCCAACAAGTCCAGGTCGATTTCATGGGTTACCATGCACTTGTCAGGATCCCTGCCACCCTACCTCGGGTTCGCCCAGCGTCCCCTGAAGGCCCCGTCCAGCCCTGCCGCCCAGCCCCCCTCATCTCTTCGCTCTGCTCTACCTTTAGGATGAAGTGAAGCTGCCGGCCAAACTGAGCATCGGCAAGTCGCTGAAAGAGTCGGAGACGCTGCCCGAGAAGGAGGGCGAGGAGCTGGGCGAGGGCGACAGGCCTGAGGAGGATGCAGCGGCGCTCGAGCTGTCCTCGGACGAGGCGCTGGAGGTGGAGGAGGTCATCGAGGAGTCGCGCGCCGAGCGAATGAAGCGCAGCGGCCTGCGGCGCGTGGACGACTTCAAGAAGGCCTTCTCCAAGGAGAAGATGGAGAAGACCAAGGTGCGCACCCGCGAGAACCTGGAGAAGACCCGCCTCAAGACCAAGGAGAACCTGGAGAAGACGCGGCACACGCTGGAGAAGCGCATGAACAAGCTGGGCACGCGCCTCGTCCCCGCCGAGCGGCGGGAGAAGCTCAAGACCTCGCGGGAGAAGCTGCGCAAGTCCTTCACTCCCGACCACGTGGTCTACGCGCGCTCCAAGACGGCGGTCTACAAGGTGCCGCCCTTCACCTTCCACGTCAAGAAGATCCGCGAGGGCGAGGTGGAGGTGCTGAAGGCCACCGAGATGGTGGAGGTGGGCGCCGACGACGAGGAGGGCGGCGCAGAGCGCGGCGAGGCCATCGACCTGCTGCGCGGGAGCAGCCCCGACGTGCACACGCTGCTGGAGATCACCGAGGAGTCAGATGCTGTGCTGGTGGACAAGAGCGACAGCGACTGAGCCGGAGGGCGTGGGGCCCTGCCCCCCGGAACCGCCCCCCCCCGCCTTTCCCCGCCCCCTCCCTGATTCCTTTTCCTCCTGAACTTCCTCTGTCGCATTCTTTCTCGGCCCCAAACAGGCTGACGTGTTTCTACATTAAGAACACCTCCCCTCAAGGAGCACCCCTCCAAGTCTTACAGTGGTGAAGACCGGTGTGGGAGGCAGCCTCCACAAAGGACAGCCCCAATTTGGGCAGAGTCTGGAGGGAAACGGAGCGAGACGTGATTCATGTCCTTGTTGTGCAAGTTGAGGATCTTAGGGGGCAAGGCTGTCATTTCCATAGTTGGGCTCCCTGTGGGGCAGGCTGCCTTTCCCCCCAGTCTCCTCCTCACACACGCAGCTGCTGTCATTCCTACTCACTGAGCTGTTTTCTCACCCTGATCCCTGGAGGCTTCAAAGCCAACATTATCATTATAGGAAAGAGTGAATTCTGAAGAAGGCCCTTGCGCATGTGGGAGGCCCCATCCTGGAAGAACTTGAAAGCAGCTTTTGGGAGAACCTGGGCAGTAGAGGAGAGAGGGCAGAGTGAGCCATGAATGTGGATGAGGGCCTAGCACAGGCTGTACCTGCAGAGCGTCCCAACAAGGAACGCTGGAGCAGAGCAGAGCCCTGGGAAGCAGGGTGGGGCACCACACACTTGTTTATGTAGATGCACACAGGAACACATGCTATGGCTTTGGGAAGGAGAACAGGAAATAGTAGCAGGTGGAAATGGGTGAAGAGAGGAGAGCATTCTCATTAGCCGTATGGGAAACACAGGATAAGAACCCCATCTGAGAACTGGGGTTCTCAGAGGACAGCAGGACCATTTCAGGGTAAGAGAGGACCCTGTGAGAAAGATGATCCAAAGTAAAGAGACGTAAGCCCCACCCCATCCCTTAGACGGGATCTGGATGGTGTCCCAGGGGCAGCCCACTTCTCAAAGCCCAGAAAATGAGGGTCTCAGAAGAAGGCAGCACCAGGATGCAGAGAGCTAGGAGTTAGGAGAGAGGCAGACTGGATAGAGAGCAAGGTAGGTGCCAAAGGCTATGCCACGGAGCTGAGAACTGGAGGGGAGGGGCGCAGCATATAGTATCTCTATATACAGAGCCCTCCAGCCTTGCCTCACTCCTGTCAGATTTTTCTCAGGATCCTTCCCCTGGAGCTAGTAGAATAAGAGTGGCAGAAGTTGCCAAGACCTTCTTGTCCTTGTGAGTTCCTCTCCTGAATCTGGCGAGTAAGAGGGTTGCTGCTTCCAGGTTCTCGGAATACTAAAGTCCTGCTCTTCCTCCCAGTAAAGGGGGTGTCAGAAGCAAGGACAACTCCCCTCCCCTGCAAATCACAGCACAAAGAGGAGACTGAAGGCTTCTTCCTTCTCGCTCACCTCCTCTGCCTTACCTTCCCTGCTCTGCTTTTTAGAATTTCAACTAACTGTTTTAAGGGGCGGTGGGAGGGAGGGAGCCAGGGGGCACAAACCTTTTTTATTTACAATATAAAGCTTTGCTCTCCTACCCCGTTTCCTTGGTTCCCTTCTCTCTTCTGAATGCTTCGAGACAGGAGACACATCAGCTGAGGGAGGATGGGGATTGTGGGACAAGGTTCCTTGGTGCTCATGAGCTAAAGGGGCCTGAGTTGTGGGCAGACACAGTTTCCTGCAGGCTCTGGGGAGCCTCTCACATTGCTGTGTCCTGGTGAGCAGTCTGACCAATAAACCTGCTTTTCTAAAAGGACCTGTGTTGGATTGTATTTTCTAAAGGCACTTACACAGGATAAGTTACAGAGGACAGGAGGGAACCAGGGAGGGAAGAAGAGGGAGTGAAAAAGAACTGTTGGTGTCAACTTGCCTCACTTTCCTGGGGAGATGCGTGTGGTGTGTTATTATCCCCTGTTCTCCTTCCCAAGAAGAAGAAACACAGAGTGAACTTGTCTTAGGTCACACAGCTTGTAAGCGGCGGAGCTGGGATCCTAAGCCAGGCAGCCTGACTTCACGGTCTGTTACAGTCTATAATCCTGTACAGGCTACATCCATGTCCCTGTTGTTAGGGCCTTAGCCCTCCAGACATGCCCAGTTACTCTACTCTGCCTGAGCTTCCTCCAATTATATGCTTCAGAATCAAAGGCTTAGTGGAGGCAGCCTTGGGGAGAGGAAAAGTCAGAGGCCCTTGCTCAGAGGGCTAAATAGAAGAAGGATTCCAGTGCATGTTGGCCAGTCATGGCCACACAGCATAGTTAATTCTCTTGACCCTGGGATGGGCACCTATTTTATTGTTTGTGCAGACTTTCTTCCCCATGAGCAGCCTGCCCCACCTACCCATGGGTTATGGATTTCCTAGAGCAAGGGACTCAAATCAGCATGTGTGTGGGTTCCCTGGTGGTGCAGTGGCTAGGTTTTGGCGCTCTTGACGCCACAGCCTGAGTTCGACTCCCAGCCAGGGAACTACCAAAAAACAAAAACAAAAACAAAAAACTAAATAATCATGTGGGTTCCGTTGGCATTGGAATCACTTGGAAAGGAATGCTCCTAATAAATACACCATTTCTGAGGTTCTAGCCCAGCCTCCTGCCACAACCGCACACAAGCTAAGTCTTTCCTAATGAGCCATGCATTCCCCTATGACTCCCCTGCCCCTAACTCCAGAGTCCAGAGTTCTCAATCCCCCAGAAAGGGTTGGTTTCCCACCAAAAGAAATAGAAACTGCTGCTGCAAATTCAGAGACTGGGAGCCAGGAAACTTCTGCCCTGCCAGGAGAGATACACTAAGGATCCTTCTCCCTCTGGGACCCAGATGTGCAGCTGTGAGAAGCTGGGAATGACGCCAGGACCCCCAGCTGTGGAGGGAACCAGGAAGGGCCTGGCAATCCCAGGCCTTGTCTACTTCTCTTACCATAGCAATAAGGCTCCTGGCCCCTCCTCCTTTTCCACAAGCCATGCTCCCTCCCTGGTCCCCCACACTTTCCATACCAGCCCAGTTACTTTGCTGTACCTTCCCTACCCAGTTCTATTCTGGCCGCCACTTTATTAAGCGTGGTCCTGATTCTCTGAACAGCCACTTTTCTGCTGGGCCCTGCACTGTGGTGTTCCTTCACAGTGTGGGGCCACAGCTCCAGAAGTTCTGCCAAGGCCAACACTTACTCCTTTTCCTTTTTTCCTGTGCCCGAGGGGAGGAGGAGGGCTGGTCTCAGGCATTGGTGAAATAGTCAACTGCCTACCAGTAGGATCTGGTGGACATTTCAAGGTCCCACACCCACAAAGTATCTTTTCCACCAACTAGTCATGAGCATGTCCACCCATGATTAGCATTATTTCCATGCATTAGAATCAGACAATAAACTAGGGGTATTATCTCCTGAAAAATTCTGTTATACGTTACCTGGGAGCTAAGGGAATTCCTCTATAACCGCAGATTGAGTTATCAGGTCTCTATGTGATGTCTCCAAAGTAGTAACTTTCCATTGGGGTTAGGAGAAGACAGCTGCAACCTTGTACTGACTAGTTTAGACCCTCATCTGCTCTCACCTGGCGTATCTGGAGTACAGGGGTGCCAAAAAAATTATACACATTTTAAGAAAGGAAAAAAACTGTATTACAATTGTAATACTCAATATATACCAAAAACAAAAGATGAATACAAGTCACATTTGACTTTTGCAGTTACAAGAGGTGCTCAAACTGGTTACCACCAGCATCCAAACACTTCTGATTACAGTGAACTACTGCTTGACCAATGCTGACCAAAGTGTCCACTTGTATTGTTGTGCATGCCCTTGTGCACATCACCCACAGTACCATGCATCTCAAACTTAATCAGGAATGCATGCAATTGTTAAGCGTGTTGGAGATTCTGTTGCATACTCACGCCTCCATTGTCATCGTACTTCCACAACGTTCTTGAATTTCAAATACCACTTCAAAATGATCTTGCACTCTTCCAATGACAAACGTGCTTTCACCATCTTCTTTGACTGTCCTGCCTGTCACATGGTGGCACTAGCATTCATTTGATGAACACCATCTTTTGAGTGAACATCATACTACACATTGCTACCATAACTTACTTCAACTTCAGAAAGTAATACATAGGTAACATCTCTTAAAATGTGTGTACATTTTTTGGCACCCTGGGTATGCTTGTATATGTATGTATACACACACACACACACACACACACACACACACACAGGCTATCTGGAGAGTATCCAGCCATGTAATATGAAAAATAGAGGTATTTATGGCTGGATTTTTTCCGGACAGCCTGCGTGTGTGTGTGTGTGTGTGTGTGTGTGTGCGCGCGCGCGCACGCGCGCGCAAAATATATATATATATATATATATATATATATATATATATATATCATACTTTAGAGTTTAAATGCCTTCCTTTGACCAAAGGGTTAAATCCTTGGCATGGCTCACAGATCCCTTAAGAGTCTGTTCTTTATCCCAGGTCTTACTCTTCTTTAACATGCTCTTTAGGGAGCCTGCTGCCCAGAAATGGTGCACACACTTTGAGGCCAGCAGGCCTGGGCTCAGACTGTTCTCTCTCTCTGGAATGGCCTCCGGCTTTTCACTTCCCCTCTTTAACCAGCCTGTTCCCCGGCCCCCATCCCAGTCACACTCATCATTCCCTTCTCAGGACTCCCATAGAACTTTATGTCAATAAACATTTGTTGAAGGAAGGAATGAATTACAAGACTTTCCATTCCAAGTGTCATAAACTCACCTCAAAAGGGCTTCAGCAGAAAAAAACCAAACCAAACCAAACCAAAACAAGCAAACCTGAAAACAAACACAGTGGGAATTGATGTAATTGAAAAAGTTCCCAAGAATAGGTCCAGCAGTGTCTGGATGCAGTGTCTGATGTAATATCAATAAAATTTTCTCTCTCTCTCTTTTTAAAATTTTTTTAGCATTTATTTGATCCTGAATTTACTCCCAGGGCAAAATTTTTTGTTTCTTCAGTTTCTTCTGTGATATCTTTTTCTTCTGTGCAACCTCTTCTTCTGGTTTAGAAACCATCTGCTCTTTTCCAGTGAGGTTCAACCTGAGTGTGGCAGGAAAAGCTCATACATGGGTTAATCCACCCCTGAGCTCTGTAAATTCTGCAAAGCATCTTGGGAGCTTTGTTCACCTGGATATGCTCAATGACCAGAGAATCTACATCTAAACCCTTATGTTTGGCATTACTTTCTGCATTGTTAAGCACGTGCAGCACAAAGTCTGCACTCTCTTTGGGCCACCGTCCGCGTCCAGCCCCACTGTTTTGCCTGGGTACACCTACTAACTCCATCATTATAACTGCAGAATGGCACACATTGCTTCTGTAAAGTGACATCCTTTAGATACTTGGTGGCTTTTTGGATATGCATACACTTGATTGCCTGGGAAGATTCATGAGTGTTTCTGAAGTGAACATGAAGATTTCTAGCTCTTGCATGATTTTGTGGGGTTCTCTGGGTCTAGTGCATAGTGAACCATTTTCAGAAGTAACCTCAGGACGCTTAAGGGAAGAGCTCACTTCTTCTCTTTTCCACTATGTTTGTTTCATCAATAACCAGATTCCCCCCATGTATTGGCAAAGATGACCATCAATAGCTGCAGGCTTATGACTTAACAGCTGAACATCCCTAGTGAAGATGTTTGTTTTTTTCATCCAAATCCTTCCTGCCAGAATCTGAGATATGTCCATTGGCCCTGATAGGCCACATATTCAAGTCACTGTGTCTTTGACCAAATCTAGATCGTGTACCACTTCTAGAACCCACCTGAAGTGTGGAATTGAGGGGGTTCCCTGGTGGTGTAGTGGCTAGGCTTCGGTGCTCTCAATGCCATGGCCTGGGTTCGATTCCCAGCCAGGGAACTACCCCCCACCCACACACACACAAAGCCTGAAGTGTGGAACTGAGTGTGAAGGAAGGCCGATTTCCCAAAAGAAATTTGGATTGTGGTTATCAATGAAAGGGGAGAGGATGACAAGCAGATGAAACAACAGATGGTCTTTCTGAATGATCTGTTCGTGGTACTGTGTGAGGAGCTAAGAGACTAACAAGGCAACATATCCAGCTCTTGATTTAAAAGAGTTTGCAATTAGTGGGAGAGGCAGATATTCAAAATAGTTCAAAGACATGCCTGGAGAAGCAGTAATGCAAAATGTAATGGCAATACACTGGAGAGGGGTTAATCCTGCTTGGGATTATGGGAAAACTTAAAGGGGGAAGGGGCCTTTTAGGTTGTGATTCTCAACCTGGATTTTCTCTAGGATTTCAAGTAGATGTTACTAAAGGGCAGAGATAGTATTTAACTTGATTTTTGTGTCACCAGAGCCAACAGAGTCTCAAATATGATTGTATTGGTTAATGTCATTTGGATAAAAGTGGAAGAAAAGGACATTGGCCAAAAGGGAAAAAAGAACTCATACTGGAAGGTTGCCAAGATATCCCATGGACTCCAAGGAATTGCTGAGTAACCAAGCTAGGAAGAGTAGGAATCAGGGGATCTCCAGGGACTTCTGAGAGGGAGTTGATGGATGGCACTCTCCAAAGTGCTGACATTAATGGAACCCAGGCTCTGTGCCTCTCAGCTTCAAATTCCAGATTCCTGGCAGAGAGAATCTGATTAAACCAGTTAATATCAACCTGGATTTAATAATCTATGGCCAGGAGGACAGGATCATGTCATACAGATATGGCTAAATGGACCTATTCCAGTGCATGACTGGGGAGGGGAGGAACAATTCTCAAGAGAGGAGGACCTGAGCCAGGCAGGACCCAAGAGATATCGATTGTAACAGTAGGTACTCAATACAGGTTGATTAAATGAAAGCAGTGATATGGGTCAGGGAGGGTTCTCTAGGCAAAGGCAACAGTATGCAGAAAGACAAAGAAGAGGGAAAACTGAAGGCACAACTGAGGAACAGTTAATAGAATTATGAAATGTAAGCATTAAAAGAGGTCTTGTTTTATTGATGAGGAAACAGGAGTCATTTTACAGAGGAAATTTCTGAAGACTCAGGAGAGAAAGTAATTTATCTACATTTAATAAGACTCAGCATAAAAGTTAGAAGAGAGGTGGTCTTGGAGGGGTTAAGAATAGATGAATTTGCCAAGGGAGGGAGTTAGGGAGAGAAGAGGATGAAATTTAGAATTAAAGGCAGGAGTGCCCACCTTTTGGGGATGATGGGAGTTGGAGGAGCCCCAAAGTAGACTATAGGATGGTCAGGGAGGGAGAAGGAAATCTTACTGGGTGCAAGGCATTTTCATAAACATTATCTCAGGTAATTCTGATGTGTTTTGGAGGTTTCTCTGCTCAGAAAAGCCCCTTTCTCTAGGACTTTGTCTCTGCTGGGTAACCAGGATCCCTATCCCTGTTCACAGCTACTTTGTCATGGATGGATATCTGGTCCTGTCTGGGCCAACAAAATCCTCTGCCAGCTTAGAATTTTGAGCCAACAGCCATAGAGACTGAACATTTCTAGTAGCAGCCTCATGTCAAGTGATGACAAGGGAATGACAGAATTCTAGTGGGATGTTGTAAAATTCCCTCTGGTGAGGTTCCTGGAATTACCCTCCCCAAGGTGTGGTTGTTTAACTCTTTATTTGAATTTGGGAAAGAACTCAATTTCCTTCTAATAAATCTCCCCCACCAACCTTGTTTTTGTGCATGAGATAACAATAGCAAACATATACCATGGTGCCAAAATAATGTATACCCATTTTAAGAGATGTTCTCTATATATTCCATAAATACTGATGGTAACCACTTTGAGCACCTCTTGTAATTGCAGAAGTCAAACATGACTTGTATTCATCTTTTGTTATCAGTATATATTGAGTATTACAATTTTAATACAGTTTTTTCCTTTCTTAAAATGTGCATATATTTTTTTCAGCATCCTCTATATTGAGGGATTGCAGTGTGCCAGAGGTTGTGCATGATTGGAAGCGCTTTGTATAATGAATACTAACCAACTGTGGGCTGAGACAAAGACTGAGAAGGGGGATTCCCGAGACTCACAAAGAGTGAGAAAGGGGATTCCCCATGCTGGGGGAACTGGTCCTAAGTCTGAGACGTCATTCATTAAACAGGTAGGTCATTGTGATCAGTGGCTGCAGTACCCTACCTTCCTAGGTTCTGGTGAGGATCAAAGGAGATAATCTATGTAAAAACCTGAGCTCAGTTCCTGGAACATGGTAATTACTTCATAAATGTTAATCATTAATTTTATTCATCAGGAAGTAGAGTAATGAATAGATACATTACAGTCTGAGGTGGAGAATGCTATATTAGAATGGGAAACAACCTGCTAAGGGAGTCCAGCAAAGAGATTAACCTTGCCAGGAAGGATCTCAGAAAGCCCAGAAGAGGTAGTATGGGAACTGGGCTTTGAAGAATCAGTGTTTTCCAGGTAGGAAATGGGGAAGGAGAAGGTATTCTAGGTGGAAGGAAGATCTACAGTGGCATGAAGTTACAGCAGTGTTGACATATTTGGAGGACAGTGATAAATTCACTGTGGGAGTGTGAGGTGGGTGGGATGTAGAGGATATGCCTGCAAAGGGGAGTTCAGATCAAAACACTGGCTCAAGTGAAAGAAAGTGCCATCACTAAGCCAAGGGGGACTGGCAGAGTGTGGAGAAAGGCCAGTGGCTGGGCAGGAGAGAGGTTTTGTAGGTGCAACAGGAAGGCTCAAGGGAAGATTTTCTGTGTGAATTGAGGGGAGGGCAGTGAAGGAAACAAAAACCAGCTGCTGAGGAGTCAGGAAAGAGGCAGGGTTTCTGTGGCTGGAACAAAGTTATTGGATGTGAAACCTGGCTCTGGTATACCTCTGAGTATCTCCATGATCTGAGATTGTTATACTATTTTGGCCTTAGTTTCCTATCAGTAAATAACATGACCTCTCTTATCTGCTACACATAATTGTTGTGAGAAAGAAAAGAGGTCATGAGTGTGCAAGTCCTTTGTAAGCAGTAAATAAATATTAGACCCTATGCTATTATGGAGGCATTCAATTGCATGGGATGGATAGCACAGCTAAAGCAGAGTTTAGGTGAGGTAGAAGGTGGATATATTGGTCCTGGGTGAAGATAAAGATAGACACAGTGACGAACACCAACATACACACACACACACACACACACACACACACACACACACAGCCACAGATAGGTATTTCAACATTGGGCTAGACCTACAGAAGGGCAATGGGAACTCTCAATCCCACCACCCGTGAGTCTGCCAGTTGCCTTTTATTACTCTCACTTGCATATAAATAAGGTGGTATAAAAGTCCAACTCTGGTCTTTGGCAGGCTGTCAGGTATCTGGGGATCCATGAGAATTTTTGAGTAAGCTCATGCTGTGTATTTCCAGGGCTAGAATTCACAGTTTCTAGCAGAGTCCAGAAGGATCTGTGACCCCCCTGCCCCCGACTTCCCTCAAAGGTTAAGAGTCATTGATTTTCTCACCAGAAATTAATAAGAATAGCTATCCTTGGGGAGAAGGACTGACTGGTGGGGGAATGAGGGAGATTTTCATTTTCGTCTTTTCTGAACTGTTTGAATCTTCTAACCATGAATGTGTTACTTTCATTGAAAAAACTGTCATCAGGGGTTATCTGGGTGGTGACATAACAGGCCCTTTTAAGATTTCATCTTTATATCTCTTTGTATTAAACAAACACAACAAACATAAACCCTAATAGCTGTGATTAAAAACAAAACAAAACGCTGATAGTATCAGAGCGCGCGCGCGCGCGCGCGCGCACACACACACACACACACACAGAGACATCACTCCATTATGCAAAGTACATCCTCTATTATGTAAGGTAAAATGTCTACATTTCCTATAAACTACTGGCTTCAATGCAGTAAAACTTGGAGTTTGCGTTTGCATTCAAAGTAGACTAGGGGGAAAAAAAGGCAGACAATTTCAAGTACTTTAACTTAGAAGCGTAAAAATCTGTATACGTGTTCATCTTCATGTGTACTGTCTCCTGCATTCTCAACTGGCTAACGTGTGAGCAGTTGGCATTTGATGCTAAAAGCGACGGAACGAAGGACAGGGTTAAATCCATTACCTCCCCACGCACTCTAGTAATTACTCTATTTCCACGTCATATTTCCGGGTGTGTGTGTCCCGTCTCACGCAGAAACTGAAGTTCAAAGCAGGCGGGAGTCACCCATGTTCTTTTTGTTGTCCACAGAAACCCAACTTGGGTGTTGGGCCCCCTGAGGATCTGGCGATACCTGAGGACTACCTAACTGGCTGATTCCCACGTGGTTAGTGACTCCTAACCTCGCCGCCACGTGGTGTCAGGGGCCGGGAAGAGGGAGAGCAGGCAGCAGAGAGCCGCATCAGGGGCATTTAAAGTGTCTTGACGTCACACACTGCCAGGAACTCAGCTGAGTTTTTAGCAGGACATTCCAGTCATCTTCCCTCCCTCCCCCTGAGCCTCTGTGCCCGGCACTCGGCAATTCCCCTGTTTTTGTGGAGGGAGAAGCACTGAGTCTCCGGAACAGCCAGCGAGGGGCGTTCCCAGGCTTGTGGGCCCCGCTCTTCCTCCCAGAAGCCCTCCTCATTGGTCAGTGGGTGGGGCTTCGGGTGTACGGTACAAGCACCAGGGCCTCTGGGTGGCGGAGAAAACTGGCCGTCTCATGAATTATGCAGGACAGTGTGTCGCGGCCTGGCTGACGCTGGGCGGGGATTGGCTGGAGGGGCTGTAATTCAGAGGTTTCCGGAGCTGCGGCGGCGTAGACTGGGAGAACCTGGGGTTCCGACGTCGCGGCGGAGGGAGTGAACCCGAACCGGACCTTGACTAGCACCTCTGCACTGCGCTCTCTCTCAGCGTCTGCTAGCAGAGATCCAGTGGCCTGAGGGAGCCCCGCGGCCCGCACCCGGCGCAAGCGCACCCCGGCCTGTCTGGCCTCAGCCGGAGAAACAGGTGAAGGGGTTGAAGGGTGGGGCCGTGCTCCCCCGACGACTCCCAGGCCTGGGAATCCCGGGGGACCCCGGAGGGACTGGGAACTTTCGGGGTGGTTGGGGCAGGGGGATGTGAGGAGGCACGGAGGGTCGCTCTGAAGGGACAGCTAACTCCTGGTGATGACAGGAGCGGGCCTCTGAAGCGGGGAGGGAGCGCTGGAAGGAAGTTTCGTTCTTCAGAGAAATAGGAGGGGAGCCCCGAGGAAGAGAGAATGGGCTCAAGGGGGAGGACCCCCGGGGTGAGATCACTTAAGGGTGGGGGTGGCAGGAGTGAGGGACATCCCCCTAACTTCCTGCTCTCTGGGCCTCCGGGGACGTGCTGGCCAGAGGAGCGACTGTCACGCCGACGAATATCACGGGGAGGTGGAGGGGTGAAAAAGAGCCTCCCCACCCCACACCCTGCCACTTCCTCGGCCTAGTCCAGTTCTCTCTCCTTTAGGAGCTAGTTGTGCCCCCTCTTTAGGTAAGAATAGGTGTCTTCCCCCTACCGTCTCAGGAGTTGGTTGTGGGTAAGATTATTGCATAAGAATCGAGTTTCCTGTAGGGAAATTGGCAGTCTAGTACTCTTTCTAAATTCCTTCCCATCTTTTTCTACGTTAAGCCGTGCTCCCCTCCTCCCTTCTAAAAAAAAAAAACGTACACCTCCACCCAATCAAGCCAGCTCTAGACAGAAATAAACCTCTTTTTTCCTTGACATTGTTCCTTTATAAACACCTGGTAAAGTCGGTCAGAAGATAAATAATTGAGCCCTTGCGTTTACGGGGTTGTGATGTTGCTTAATTGCATAGGACAGAATGCACCAATCGCGAGTGGGAGTTTCCTGTCTCAGAGCCAAGATCTTGGGTAAATGCGGAGGAGAGGGAAACAAAGACAGGCTGGCTGGCCTTGGTGAATCCTTGTGTGCAAACTTTACCTATGTTTGGGGGGTGTGGTTGGACTTAAGTTAGCCGAATTCAAACTGTCACCAAGTTGCTTTTTCCATATTTAGTACACATCCCTCTGTTAATCAAGTGGCTGTATGCCGTTGATGCACTTTTTCTTGTTAAAAATGTGTATCTCCTGGTTTTTATTGTGTGTCTCTAAAGGGTATATTTAGTCTGTGTGTATGGGTTGTAACTTTTTGGCTAGCTGTGCTGATAAAGCATTGGTGAATAAATCAGGATAGTAATTCAGCTCAGTCTTTTAGATGTGGATTTAGACTGTAATGACTTGATTGAGCCAGTTTTCTATTTTAGTTTATATTAAATAGTCTGTGTTCTCTGAGTCAGTACATTTAGTTCCTTATTACATGTGCCAGGGAGGAATACTAGCAGAATTTTTGCTCAGATATTTGCATAGTGGGAGGGGAAAGAAGTCTGTAATACAAAATAAATAAATAAATAAACAAAAAGCAATTGTAGATGTTGGAGGGTTGATCTTAGTCTCTATATTTGTTAGCACATCCACCACAAAGAATCACTAGCATATTTATGAATTTTAATTTTATATGTAGTTCTTTGGGGAAGAATAATCATTTAGAACTATCCACAGTTATGACTTCACCCACAGGGTTTAGATAGTTCAGATTACCTTAATCCTATTTTGAAGGTAAGAAAATTGAAGCCAAAGAACAAAATACTTGCCCAAGGCAGCAGTGCCATAGTGGTAGAACTTACACCTTCTGTTTATTTTGTGCTCTTTTGCTTATTTATGCTTAAGTATTTGATCTGGATTTAGAGTGAGTTCAGCCTTTTTGAGAAAAGTGCCAGTGAAATTCTAACATATGATACCTGGGCTTTGAAATACATACCACCAATAGGCTATAAAATTCATTGGAGATATGTAATAAACAGGAGTAAAAACTACAAATAGTGTTTGCTTAGGTTATTTTTCTATCTAACTGCTCTAACTTGGGAAGTAAACTTTTTAGTCAGCATAATTTGCCATTAGAATTTAGCTATCTGCTAATAAATAGAAAGAGGTATTTATTTAGGCAAGCTTGTAGGTGAAGGACAGTCACGACCTAAATGCTTTTAAACCGAAGTGCCTTGTGGCTTGATCAGTGGTGATTTGTGTCTCCAGAAAGTTACTTTCTCCTTCCTGCCTCTGCATATCTTGACATTCAGATGTGTGATGGCACAGAAGTAGTGTGTTATTCCAGACACTGAATCCAGTACCCATTTGCCTTATGGCTTTCTCAGAATGGTGTACAAGTATTTATTTTTTGCAATTTAGTGAAAGTTGCTGTGAAAATAGGATACCTTGTTCACAGAACTTGCAGTCTACTGAGGCAACTTGATAAATGTTAACATGTCCTCGGAGAGTTAGTGAGACATTAAGCCTGTGCTGTCCAACAAAGTAGCTAATGCATATTAAAAAAACCATATAGCACAGATATATAATAGAACATATCTGTTACCATGGAACATTCTCGTGGACAGTGGTTCGCTAAGAACTACAGGTCTTTAGAGGAAGGAGAGGTTAGCAGTTGTCTAGGAAGTCTTCTTGCCAAAGGAGAGATTTGATCTGGGTCTCAAATAATGGTTGGCATTGGATAGGTGTAAAGAATTAGAAGTGAGGAGTATGGTGGAATAGCACAAACAAAATCCTGGTAGATTAGGAAGGTAAGTAGAGGAAAAGGAGTGCCTATTTATAAACAGCCTTGAATGCAAGACCAAGGGATTTCAGTTCTGTTCTTTTGTAGGGGAAGCTTGTAAAGATTTTTGAGGCCAAGGAGTTCCCTGGTGGTGTAGTGGCTAGGCTTCGGTGCTGTCAACGCTGTGCCTGGGTTCGATTCCCAGCCAGGGAACTACCCACATTAAAAAAAAAAAAAAAAAAAAGGATTTTTGAGTCCGAGTACTGTTGTTTAATTATGCAGTGCCTACTATGTGTCAGACATGTGCCTGGGGTTGGTTAATTTGTACAACGTAAATCAGTGCTCATGGCCTTTGCCCTAGTGGAGTTGTCATTGAGGTTGACTTTATTATCTGGGCCAGCACCCAAAGAGAAGTGTCCTGATTTATCAGATTTGTGTGGGTTAAGTGCAGAAGTGTTTTTTGAGGATTTTTAATTGGCTCCAAATTGACCACATTTTATGTCTTCAGTACTTTAAAAGTTTTACTATAACTTTTGGGTCATTCATAAAAATGAGCCAAAGAGCACTTGAAGGACATCCCCAAATCCTGAACTCTTCGTGACCTGAGCAGCTTCGGTGAGGTCCAGCAGGATGACATCCTGGACTGTTTCATACTTTGTTTGGTATGGTTAAAAAAAAAAAAAAAAAAGAGAGAATATTGTGGTTATATATCTGTTGCTGGAAACCTTGGCTTACTATGGTGCACTTTAGTCAAGATGGCCAGATGGTACTTCGGTGGTAAATTGTTTGGAATGACTTCAGTTTTTAAAGGAAATGCCATGTGGTAGAATGAATTTTTATTATAGTCAGCTCTCATTTGTCATGTGAGGATTATCACAACTCTTAGTTCAGATCAGCAAACATATATATTAAGAGCCAGTTATTGTGCTAGGCAGGATCCAAGGATAATGAAACATGGTCCCTGTTTTCATGGAACTCAGAGGCATTGTGGAGACCAGGGGGTATCAGTGTGGACTTAGGACAGGTTAGATGACAGAATAGTGTTTCAAGGCTCAGATTCTGGAGTCAGTCTGGGATTGGCTCCTAGATCTGACACTTCCTAGTCAGAATCTGAGCCTCAGTTTCCTTATCTGTCAAAGGAGAGGATAACACTATCTGTCTCCTAGGGCTGTTGAAGATTCAGTGAAACAATACAGGTAAAATGCTTAGCATAATGCCTGGCCCACAGCAAGAACTCCATAAACCTAAGTTCTTATTAAATGTCCAGTTAAAGACATTGTTTCTCTCTAGGGGTGAGGAAAAGGCTTTCTCATGCAGGGCCTTTATCATGTGGGAACCCTTGAATGAATAGGATTTTGTGGGATGAATAGGAATTAAAATTGAGTAGCAAATAGTGCATTCAAGGCCAGGGAACAGGAGTATATAGAGGCTTAAAACAACAGAGTGTGTTCAGGGAGCTGGAGATAGAAGTTCTTAATTTAGGAGAACTAAACTGAGGGGAAAGGAAACTGCAGAGCCACAGCTGTTACCCCTTCTCTTCTGTTAATTGGGGTCAGATGTTCTTAAAATAAGTTTTGTGTCCTGTTTACAAAAGTAATGCATGCTACTGTAAAAAAATTGAAATTTATAGAAATATAAGCTACGTATATTTTATATACAGGGTCTGGCAGAAGTAACGCCCTTTTTAAAATAGTCATGTTAATATAGTTATGGTATTGTTATGTTACAGAATTACATGCTTATGATTTTGGTATAGATTACCAGCTCATAAAGGGCATTATTTATTTGGACCTGGAATATCCTGTTGATACTTTGGTATGTATTTCTCCAGATTTTTTTTGCAGCCTTTTGTACTTACCACTTTACCTTGGACATATTGCACATTCCTTTTTCACAGCCTAATAAAGGAATAATAAGGAAGGCAAATCTGCCCCCTAAATAAAATAAGGTTTGGATTATCTGGTTTTCCTTTCTGTTACCTCTGTCTCTAAGAATAAATGACTTTTCTTATCAGTGAACTTTTACCTGACCTTTTGACTTTTTTAACTGTATGGACAAGGAACTTACATTTTGAGCTTTTCTAAGATAACTATTACTGTTAGGTTTGAAGTGCTTGAGCAGTATGGTTGAGGATTTCTCGGTCCACTGTTGCTATAGGAGGTAAAACAATGGACCGTGAGGTCAGACTCCTTGGACTTTAATCTCAATCTTGGGTCAGTGGCTTGAACTTCTCTGGCTTTCAGTTTCTCTATGCATAACGTGCCGTTAACCAGGTCTGATTGGAGAGGAGTTTTCTGGGGTTTAAGCAAGATAATGTCTATAAATTACTTTGGACAGTACCTAGCAGATAGCGAACACTTGACTGCTAGTAATTAATATTATTAAAAACTGCAGGATGTATCTAACTACAAAGTCAGGGAAGTTAGGATTCACAGTAGCCATTAATGACCCAAAGGAAAGAAGGAGTAATTGGGAGGTTCTAACCTAAATGAAGAGGGACCAGGGGGAATGTACACTGTGGTGGAGGAAATGGAGGTCATCTTACAAAAGCAATAGGTAAGGCAAACCGAACGTTCCTGTTTATACGAATGTCCCGGTGCAGGTCTCTCTGCATCTTCCAAAACCTGTGAATCCAGACCATTCGTTTAAGCAATATTCAACACATTAAACATTTATTACCACTTGGGAATTTGAACAGTCCCTTGGAGTTCTTTATGACATAAAAAGTGCAGATTAATATTGAAAGTTTGAGGGGTGGAAGAGTCAGGCAAGGAGGGGGCGACAGCTTGGAGTTTGAGGGTGAGGTGGAGTGAATGGTCTCTACGAGGTTGGGAGGAGATTTGTTCCTTTTTATCCATGTGTGTACTTGTGTGTACGTGCACGAGTGCGTGTGATTTCACTGGAGCAGAGTTTTATTTTCCGGCCCTGTAACTTTCCTTTGCAAACGCGTCTGTATTCAAAATAGCCTTGTGGTAAAGAAGCTGTCCGCTTCTCCACAGAACAGGTTCTTGCCCACCAGTTTGGGATGGGAGAAGCTGGGAAAGGAAAGGCCTTCCAGTTGTTTCTGGGCCGAGTGTGGGGCAGGAGGAAGCCAGCAGAGCTTGAAAGAGAAAGTAAACCTTTTGGTAAATAAATGGCTTCCCTATTGTGGAGGAGTGCAGATTATTAGGGGGATCTTTGGGTAGTTTTGGTAGAAGGCATTTCTGAAAACTGATTTAGATTATCGAAGGTGAGCCTAATTTAGGAAAACCCTGCCTTTGTCTGGTGTTAACCACCTGTTTTCCCGCTTGTTGATGGATTTTTTTTGTTTAGTTTGTGGTATCCTGACCTCTCATTCTTCTTGAAGGAGAAGATTTGAATCTGAATTTGGGCACCTGCTCAGATGACAAGTGGCTAAAATGCATGTTTTTCACATCTTCTCTAATATTAATGTTGTTTTGCTGTTTAGCAAACACTTTTTCTGACAGAATCTAAAAGCATTATTGGGCTTGGGCTTTCACTTTGTTCTCCCCGTCTTTCCCCACCTTAATCCACCCAAATGTAATCCTCAAAACCTCAAAACCCAGATTTTAGCTGTGTAATTACCTCTCCTGGAAACCAAAGTGCAGTACTGCATCGAGTTAGCGTTAAAATAATCGGCCTTTGAATTTTTTTCTATTTGTGGTTTAGACACAATAAATTTTTAATCTCTACCTGACAAACCCATTTTGCATTTGGGCCTCTTTTTATCAACATGTTTAGGGAAAGCAAATTTATTGAAATGGTAACCAAACTAAAACATAATTAGGATGGTTACTGCCTGAGGCATGTGGGCAGGTGAAATGATTGAAGCATTCTGGAGCCAGATGTCAATATTTGTTCTTAATTCCATGTGTTATCGTCTCTGCATTAGTCATAAATAAGAGTGAACTGTTAGTGGGAAGAAACATATGGGGACACTGTAGGGTCCTAATTACTATGTGCAAGAATCATGGAACTGGGAGTCCCTGATGCTGTAGCGGCTTAGGGCTTCGGCGCTGGCGCTGTCAGCGCTGCGGCCTGGGTTCGATTCCCGGTCAGGGAGCTGCCCACATACCAAAAAGCAAAAAAAAAAAAAAAAAAAAAAAAAAAAAAAAAAAAAAAAGAATCATGGAACTAAGATTCCTGTTTCTCAAATGTACCACTGGGGTGCCTGATGTCCATAATGGGGCAGGTTGTGCCTGTTGGGAGACTAGGGGCTTATGAGACCTCTGTACTTTGCACTCAGTTTTGATTTGAACATAAAACTGCTCTAAAAGGTAAAGCTTATTAATTTTATTTTATTTTATTTTTTTTTTTTTGCTTTTCGGTATGTGGGTAGCTCCCTGACTGGGAATCGAACCCAGGCTGCAGCGCTGACAGCGCCAACGCCGAAGCCTTAAGCCACTACACCATCAGGGAACTCCAGCTTATTAATTTTAAAAAAAGTTCTGTTTCTGTAGAAATATCTGAGGTGTCCTGGGTCAGACATGTCCTGTGCACAGCTGTGTGATGTCAGAGGTTTCTACCTCAGTTTACCCTGAGCTTTACAATGAAAGTACTCTTCTTTTATACCCAGTGAGAATATTTTCCAAGTAATTGAGACTGAGACTGGTGAGGGACAGAGAAGACCCCTCCCAGCTCTTGAATTAACTGCTTCCCCTTTCTATAGCAAAGATGAATCCGAATCTTAACCACAGATTTGCAGCAAGAATGTATCAGTTTTGTTTTTTAGTTTTAGGTGCCAGTTTTCTTTATTGTAAAAGCAATATTTTAGGAAAATATAGTTTAAGTTAAGTAATACAAAAATGTGTGTAGTAAGTGGAAAATCTTCTCACCTTGTCCTCTGAACTCTGCATAGTAATATTCTAGGCTATAGATGTTGTAATTTATTTAATTAATCTCCTAATAATAGACATAGTTTGTTTGCAGAATTTAAAGGCAGAAAACAATGTTACAAATATCAGATTTGTGTTCAGGCACATATGGATAAACGTGTACATGTATACTTTTAATATTTTGATCATAATGTGCATACCATTTAGAAATGTAGCTTTTCAGTTAAGAGAGTGCACATTTCCCTCCTTAAACTTTAATTCTGGGGAGTAGTCTAGCTACCTCAGTAAATGAAACCTCAGTGTGTGTCAGTAACTTTGGCAGGTAGGAATTATTGCTGCTCCTATTAACCCATTTTTTTTTTTTAAAGCTTGCTTTTTCTATACCTGTGATGCCAGGGCCCACCTTGCATTGATTTCAACCACTCCATTCCTAAAACAAAACAAATCCTTTTGTGTAACCTTCATTGCTTCTTTGGCGGGTGGGGCCAAACTCTTGATGATGCGTGCGTCCTTTTGCTAGTCTGTAATGAAATAGGCATGCATAAAAGGCTGCTGCTGCATACAGAAATATAGTTGTCTCAAGCAAAAGCACTTTTTTTTGAGATCATTGAATTGTGATCTCAGACTAGCTTCTTTTTTCATAAAACATCATTTTTTACTTGAAAGAATGACAGACCACCTGGGATATTGGTATATATTTTCTCAAAAATGAAGAAAGGGAAGCTGTCTCTTTAAGGAAGACAACTGACAATATTGGTTGCCAATGATAAAATGTAAGCTTTGGAAAAAAAATTAGAATTTGAGAAAACTTATATCCACTCCTGTGAGTTTGACAGCTTCCCAATATTAATGAATGTCATTTTTTATGGTAACAAATGTGAGATTTTTTTTTTTTTTTTTGCTAGTGTATTGTGAAATGTATCAACATTTGGAAGGTCTGCATGTCTCTGAAATAGTTTCCTAAATGATTAGTGCATGATATTACAAAATCATGCATGGGGAAACATTCTGTTATAAATGCAAGATAGACTAATGGTTCTTTTATTTTTAGTTTTTTTTTTTTTTTTTTATGTGGGTAGTTCCCTGGCTGGGAATTGAACCCAGGCTGCAGCATTGACAGCACTAGCGCCAAAGCCTTAAGCCACTACTCCACCAGGGAACTCCCCACTAATGGTTCTTAATGTAACTGAGTATAAAAAGTTCATTGATAGGGTTTCAGATTCCACATTGCATCTAACCTTTAGGAAACTACCACTTATTGAGTTTGGTGTAGTATTAAAGAAGAGTACCCAAAATTATCTGAAGAGGTTATCAAGACACAATCTTTCTTTTTCAACTGGCATGAGGCCAAATTTTCTTCATATATTTCAACCTAAACAACATACTGCAATAGATGAAATGCAAAAGCAGATATAAGAATCCAGCTGTCTTCTATTAAGCCAGACATTGGAGCAATTTCCAAACCTTTAACAATGCCACTCTTTCCACTAAATTTTTTTTGAAAATATAGCTGTTTTTCATCGAAATGTTAACATGTAATAGATTTGTTATTTTAAAATGAATTAATAATGTTTAAATTTTTTCTCAGTTTTAATTTCTCATACAACTATTATTGATATAACCTACATAAACAAAAACTCTTGGTGGTCCTCAGTTTTTAAAGATGTAAAGGGGTCTTGAGAGCCAAAGGTTTGAGAACTACTGGTAGAAAGCCTTTGTTATAAGAATCCCTGGGGGTATCTCGGGGTATTTGTTGAAAAAAGAAAAGAAAAAATATTCTATGGTTCTACTCCAGAGAGTCTGAGATAGTAGATCTAGCATCATTTTGACAGGCAGCCAGGTTCTGATGCAGGTGGTCCTTGGTTTGAGAAATCTTGCTCTAAAAGACCGTAAATTATGGAGTCTTCTTCAGATTAGTGAAGCCACATCCACAGGGTTTAGAAATTATTGTTGTTTTGGAGACAAAGGTAAACAGTAGAGTAGACATGTAGTCTACTAAGGGAAAATGCTTTGGAGAGTTATTTTTATTCTGTTTACTCTTGATATTTATGGACTTGAATATTAATCAAGAATGAATTTTGACTATCAGAACAATCATGACTTTACTGAAATAATGTTCATTCTGTTTTTATTTATTTTTCGATAGACTATGAACATATTAAGACTTTCCGACTGCTTGAGTTCATTTCTAAAGACAATTTAAGAATTGTCTTTAAATTTTATAAGAAATATTGTTCTATTTCTGACATGTCTTTATAATAATGTAAGTTTTCATTTATGACATGTAAAATAAGTGAAGTTCTCATTTTCCTTTCTTCTTACAATTGTATAACAAACTCAAAGAAAGTTTTACTTGTCAGAGATCTTACAGCAGAGATAAGACTTAAGAACAGATCATTTGACCCTGCTGGCCTGGGGGTTTGAAGACTCCAAGTTTGTGTTTTGACTCTACTGTTATCTGCATGGTCACTTAACATTTGTGTTCTTATCTGTAAATGGGATTGTTACATTATCTTGGCCAATTCGGGGGTTCCCTTTGGTTAAGTGATTGGCTGGAAAAACCCAATGCAATTCATGCTTCAGGCTAGGTTCTGCATGGGTGTGATATTTAGAATATTAGATCATAAACTACCCGCAATGCAAACTGGAATAGTGTTTCTTCAGTATTTTCTAAGTATTTCATTCTTTTTCTTTCTAAGCCATGGCCACTACCTCACTTACATTGTTGAATTATAATTTCATGAGTAATTGAACCTTTTTTTAACCTTTTGTTGTGTAGATGCTAATGGATAAGATCAGCTGTTCTCTGAAGAGTGCTTACATCATTTAGAACTATGATGTACAATGAGGTCACAGCTTTTCAAGTATATTATTCATTTTTGATAAGACTTGCATAGAAAAGCTTATATAATTGGGGAGATAGCTCATCTTCCCTCTTGAATATAATTAATCTTTATGGGTCAGATTTATCTTTTAAAATATTTTTCATAAAGCACAATAAATACATTTTAAAATTAATAAACTATATTTTTAGAGCAGTTTTAGGTTTACAGAAAAATTGAGCAGAAAAATGCAGAGTTCTCTTATGCCCCCTATTCTCTCTCCCCTACAGTTCAACTCATTTGGGTATCAAGGAAAATGATTGCTAGAGTATGTTTCATTTTGTAGAAACTGTCAAACTGTCTTCCAAAGTGACTGTACCATTTGCATTCTCACCAGCAATGAGGGAGAGTCCCGTTGTTGCACATCCTCACCAGCATTTGGTGTTGTCAGTATTTTGGCCATTTTAATAGGTTTGTAGTGGTATCTCCTGTTGACTTGCAGTTTCCCAATGGCATACAATGTTGAACACCTTGCTTTTTTTTGTCACCTGTGTATCTTCTTTGGTGAGGTACCTGTTTGGATCTTTTGCCTATTTTTGAAATTGGGTTTGTTTTCTTATTCTTGAGAGGTTTAAGAGTTCTTTGTATATTTTGGATAAATTTAGTTTTTCTTCCTTAAAATTTTCTGAAACTGGCATAAAAATTCTCTCCTAGAATTCAAGCTCATGCAGAAACAAACTTTGGGATGTTTGTGGTTAGTGTACCAGGGACAAGGAAATGAACTACTTACCTTTTCCTGCCCTAAGTTTAATCTTCAAACTCTGCTGGGTCTCGATAGGGCTGGCCAGAGGGCCACAGTCCAGAGTACAGACTTAGATGCTGGTCTTTATGTTTATTCTCTCTGCCCTTACGTAGAATACACTGGGTAAAGTATTGATTTGTCCTTAAGACCTGAACATTGCTGAACCTAGGTAGATTGTAATAATGGAGAAATACTGAAGATTTCTAAATGTTTTGAGGGAGGAGAATCACTGTTTCTAGAGGTCACTCTTCTTGGGCTTTTTAAAATCTCTCTCTCTCTTTTTTTTTTTTTTTTTTTTTTTGTCAGATTAAGGGACAAAAATGAGAAGACAGTCTCCCGGGGTTCCTGAGAGTCTCTAAGATAATGAATCCTAGGAAGAAAAGTAACAAGAGGAGCTTGAGTGCCTTTGTGGCTGTCTTGGGGTTCAGAAACATTAACTGAATGGAAGGAAGGGGTAGGAATGGTGTCATCTGTGAT